>CAJVPY010005184.1:0-11734 GCA_910591965.1 Dentiscutata erythropus
GTTCTGCGAACTTGACCAATTACAATATGCTCATTGTGATAAGTTAGGACCCAGGGTTTGTGAGTTTTGGGAATAAGATTGGTTTGATATGCAAAAGGATTAGAACCTTTGGGCTAAAAATGGAGTATCAGATAAGTTATTTTTAAGAATAGTATCTTCTAAATGTTTAAACCAGGTTGGTTTTTTGCTTTAGGAATATGTAAAATTCTAGGTGATAAGTGTAACTAGTCTAACAGAGTTTTATTATCTGCTGAGCAGAGTTGTTCTAAATATATAATGTTTTTGTGCCTAAGTTGTTGTTTAAAAGTGTTGTATTTGGGATGGTTATAAGGAGTATTTTCAAGTGGAGTATTGCAGTCTTTTACAGTTTTGGGCCAAGAAAAGTCTGAGTGTGCATGTATAGAGATGTGTAGGTAATTAAGAAGTTGTATAATTTTTAGAGTAGTAGTGTGTTTGTTAGTAGGGTATGTAACCAGGCCGGGCTACCTAGGCCTGAACCTGACCTGATCTGCAAAAGTTCCAGGTCGGGTTAGCATTTTTAGACCCGTAATTATAATAGCCCGGGCCCAAGCTAAGCCTGCTAAAATACCAGGCTGGGCCAGGCTTTATAAAAAAGCCTACAAACCCCAAAAAGCCCGTAACAATTTTATATAAAATAAGTAAGTTTAGTCTGTCAATTTTTGAGAAAATATTGATGCAACTTTTTGTTTTTTACGCCATATATGAGGGATGCACAGAGAAAACCTGTAAGTAAAATTTTATTTGTTAATCATTATGCCAATCTTAAAGATTTGGCACACTAGAGCGCAACCAATCATTGAATATTACAAATAAACATTTACTATATAAGCTATATGATAAATGATTATTTGTCATATCTAGGGATTGTAGCACAGCAATTACGGGCATGCCATTATGGCATGCCAATGGTGGCATGCCATGAAGCATGCCAAATCCAAAATAGTTATAAGGCATGCCACTTATAGTATATGTACGTATGTACAGAGAGACCTCTCTAAATGTACTCTCTATAAATTCACCCTCTATGTAAAATCTCTTTAAATGTATAATATAATCTAGTCCCGACTTATAATATCACTATATATTTTAATCTCTATAAATACACTCCCTCTCTAAGTGCACATTTTTGAAATTTTTTACTATGGTCCTGAGAGGGTGCATTTAGAGAGGTCTCTCTGTATGTATGTATTAAGTATCATATATACATACTCTTTCACTTCTGTACTTTAAATAATTTATACTAGAACTGACTAAAGTAAGCTAAATTTATCTTTTTTTTTATATTCTTATATATTCTAAAATAACAGATCTTACAATCTTTCAGATTATCTTATACTCTTAATCTAGATCTTGCTTTCTGAGGTGAAATTGGTAGTTTTACAAACTTATAATTATTGTAATGTTTACAAACTTCATGTTTAGGGTTTAGCCCTTTTTACATACTTTTTATCATGCTGTTAACTATAGCAAGTGAACTATTACTGAATTCAACCGTTTATTTTTTTCAAGAAGGATTTGAGCGTTCATATGATGTATTCTTTTTGTAGAAGTAAAAACTTTAATATGGCAATATGTTTTTTATTTTAGCAGCAAGTATCCTTTTTTTTTTATTTTTTATTTTTTATTTAATACTAATTTTGTTGGGGTAATATAAAATGAAAAAAGCTTTAGTAATATATTGACCAATCTTCGGTAGTACTAGTAGGTGGTTGAGAATAATCAATCGAACTTCTTTCAATTGTTTCTTTTTGATTTTGTTCATACATTTGAATATTAAAAAAATTTTCTATTGTTAGTCCATCCTCTATATCTATATCCTCTAATTCCACACCAAACTGCAAAGGCTCTTTATCAAATTCTTCCTCAAGGTAAAAGTCAATATTGGTGTCTTCAATATCAATTATTAAAGAATCATCAACTAAATCTTGACTTTTTTTTTTTTACCATTTTTAGTTGACCTTGTTGAAGGTCATGACGAAGCATCCCAAGCATTTCTGTCATGACAGGAGATAATCTATTGCATAGTTTAGTTTTTACCAACCCCAAGCTAGAAAATAAACATTCGACAGCTGCAGCATGTAGAACAATCACAAATATTTTTATAGCAAAATGTCGGAGAAGAGGGGAACTACCAGTAAACTTGGACCAAAAAGTTCTAGGATTAGTATTTTTAGTAGATTTTATATTATCAAAAGGGGCATCACTGTTCTTATAGCTAACAAGTTCTTTAAACAGGAGTGTCGTTTCTCTTTTGTCGAAACCCCAAACCTTTGCGAGCTTCAGAGATGTTCTAATAATTGAATCTTCTAACATTTGTCTTGAAACTGCAACTCGTTTATAATGTGGTAATAAAAAAAATGCAACAAAAAAAATACTATCAGAGAATTCACACGTTTGTCTGTCAATAGCAGCTAAGGCATAGTTTTTAAATTCGTCAATTTGAATAGTAGTCATAGAAACAGCATAATGGATATTTAGTAGTTCTTTAAAAACATCAGCTAAATGTGGCATCTCTTGATTTTAGACGGCCAATAGCATCTACGATAGGAACAAGCATTTTTATCAACATATCATTGTTTGCAAAATGGTGGCAGTTGGTAACTATGTCTTGAATTTCTGTTTTAATTGACGGATAGTTGCCAGTTTTACTAAGCATAATACAATGATAAAATTCTTTTTCAAAGGATTTTATCCTCAAGCAAACTTTCGCGAAAGAGTACCATCTAGTCTCACAAAATGTTGTGAGTGAATGGCTTATTCCTTCTTTTTTTTGCCAGTCTTGTAGCATTCGATGCCAAATATAAGAAGACGTGAAAAAATTAACGAGCTTTTGGTTATCTTTAATAACTGGGCGTAAAGGTGGAAAGGCAGAAATATCTTTTGCAAGTAAATTGAAAGCGTGAAGGCAATAGCGGATAGGAACAATATTTGAATATTTATCTTTAAGATCATTTCTCATCTGAACCATGACCACGGGATTATCAGTTACACATGCAATAATAGAAGAATTGATAGACCGATTTTGACGTTCTAACTACCATTAGATGCGTTTTGACAAGCTTTACAAAAGTCTCTTAAGCAAGAAAGGTGATTAACTTAGTATAAAAAAAGTTTACCTTGGGCGATCGCCATATTCGCACTATAGTAAATTTATATAGTAATCTGAGTCACATTTTACTATAATCATTCTTCAGTTGACTGGAGAATCATCAATTAAGTCAACTATTTATTAAATGCATGATGCCAAGGAAAAATAAAACTTCAATTATATAAACTTTATATAATTAAAGTTCTATTTTTCCTTGGTACAAATATACTATAATATTATGTAAATTATCTACATAACTTGTTTCCTATCAGGAGTTAGACTCCTAGATTTTTTGTGAGAATTAGAAGCAAAAATAGCAGCCTTTTTAATATAGCTACTTTTATCAGTAACAGGCCAACTACCGCACATATTAACATGGGCATGAAGTCTATCAGGTTTGCCAGATAGTTCAAGATTGCAATGAAAACACTTGGCAGTGTATCTATTGCCAACTCCTTTATTTAGAAAACGCCAAAATCCAGTCCACCAGTAATCGTGAATCTTCATATCAGAACGAGTAAAACCAGGAAGAGACTGAGTAGATTCTGTTTCATTATTAATTGTGATTTCACCAGTTTCTAGACTAATATGTGATTGCATAATGCTGGTTTGAGAATCTTTGATTTATAATAAGTTTATTTTATATACGATTTTTTTTATATGATTAATATGCAGAACAATCGTTAAGTAAAATTTTACTTTGTGTTTATATGTTCTTAGAAATTATTAACCTGAACTTTCAAAATAGCTTTTTATACCTTTTGATATTACTTCCGAAAGAGACTTATCACTATTTATCTAATCAAACCAAGTGATTATAATGATTTTTTAATCAATCTTTTTTTCTGATCTATCTTTAGAGCTCTGATATCATGACAGGAAATGATTCATTTTCCTTATTCAAATACCAAATTAGTATTAGAAGAGTTCACTATTTTTGGATATTTTCTTGATAGGATATAGCTTATTTACGTGTATAGATACTATCATCTTTCCTTTTCTGTGTTTAATATTGTGTTATTTCGTATTTATATATTTTAACTACCATATAGGCACGAAGCAATGCCTATATACGTTATTTTGAAATAGAATCTTTCAAAATTACTTACATGGTTTTAAATTAGCGCCTGAATTAATACATATTCCATGTAGTATATTTATTCTGCGACAAATAATAATTGGATTCAAAAAAAATCACTATTTCAAAATAACGCTTATGGGCATATCCAAAGCACAGATTAATTAACTAATATTCTTGTTGCTATGGAATAGGCTTTTTCATGCTTATATGATAATTAATTTTAACATTTCTGTTGCCAAGGAATAGCTAATCTATTAAGTAAATACCCAAAAATCGGGTTTGGTGGCTTTTCTGTTCAACATGGATAATCTTGGTTCATATTGCCATGGTTCATATGATTTTTCATATAGCTTTTCAACCAAGCTATACAATTTAAGTTAAAATTACTATAATTGGGAACACACGGTTATGCATTTTAAAATAATTTGATGTTGGTAGACTCCCAATAAATAAAAACCATAGTTGTATCAAAATCCCAAAATGAAGCCACAGTACTCATATATATTAATTTAAAAAAAAAAAAATACTCAAAAATCTAATAAATCTATCTTTTAGTTATATTAATATATATAGTTTACAATGTAATTATTTTTTGAATTATAAATATATTTAGTATATAATAACTGGCCAATCAAAATTAAGTATTTTTAATTTTTGAATTGGTGGCACATTTATAGCATGCCAGGGTAGTATTCTGGCATGAAATTAGGTGATAGCATGCCACAGGGCATGCCAAATTTTTTTGCCATACCACAATCCCTAGTCATATCCTATAATTGGTCACATCCCAGTGCCAAATCATTAGGATTGACATAGTGATTAACGAATAAAATTTTACTTACAGGTTTTCCCTGTGCAGTACTCATATTATTAAGCCGTTATTACATAGTTAATAACAATTAATAATCATTATTATATACAGTAATTTTACGTATCATATAAAATAAAATAAGAATCCTTTTCAATACCAAGATTTGATTATCATATATGTAATTATACATACCAATTATTTATCAGATCTTATATAGAACAGTAATAATACTATAATAAGTTTGATTATTAAACTGGTATAAAATCAAGTAAACCACTATAAATGCACAAGGTTTCAGTACATCTTCTAATTACAGTAAGTAAAATTAAAAGAATTGTCTGAAAATCATTGAACTTAGCTATTTAAAAAAAAAGTACTTTTTTTATCTGCGAAGATAATTCAAAATATCTGTTCTTTATCTTTGCGACTTTAATTTTTCACCGATGATAATGATCATTATTTAATTGCTCATCTCAAATGGGAATAAAAACATGTGGAAATATTTAAATCAACATAAAAAAAAAAAAAGTTAGAAATATGGATTTAACTATTATCGAAAATTCAAGTGAAAGTTCAAGTGAAAGTTCTAAAACAATGTTTTTAGACAAAAGTGTCAGTTTAACTATTAGCAAGGATACCTCTTTTGATAAAAGTTTCAACCTAACCATTAGTGAGGATAAAAATTTTGAAACAACTCTTACTACTATTGAAAAGCATAAAGGCAGAGTACCTTCATGGGTTTTTATGGAGGAACACTTTACCAAAATTCCAAGTAATATATAATACAATTAATATTTTATATATTAAAAAACTTTTTGTGAATATTTATATTATTTGTTAGATAACCATACTTAGTACACATATTGCAAAAATACTCTAAAATATGATAGCAATAGTAAAACAAGCTCTTTGATTTGCTATCTTAAAAACACCAAGTGTAGCCAGTATCTTACGAATAAAGTAAAGCAACAAACACTGTTGTTTTCTTACAAATTTTCTCAGGAAAAAAGCCGGCAGGATTTGGCTGATATGGTTCTTATGCATGGATACCCATTTCGCATAGTTGAACAACAAGGATTTTTAAAATTTATTAATAACCTGCAGCCGCAGTTTAGAGTGATGGGTAAAAAAACAGTACATGAAGATTGCAAGAAAGTTGTTACAAACCTTGAGACAAAAGTTCATAAGATGATATACAAGGCTCTCGAAAATTTAAGTTTTATACCGATATGTAGACGTCGATTCAAAATACTGGATACATGGTTATCACATGTATATATTCATTAATAGGTTCTTTTTTTTTTTTGTTGCATATTCAATTATTATATTTTTTATATTTCTACACATCTTTATTAGATTACTTTATTGATAACGATTGGATTCTCCAGAAACTAATTATAGCATTTAGATCTGTTTCCGCGCCACATACAGGAATTAAGATTTGTAATATACTTTTTGAATACCTCGATGATTGGAGTATTACATCTAGAGTAAGTAGTAAGCAATTAGGTTTTTATTTATATACTGTATTTGTATTGACATATTTATTTTTGTAGATGTTGGCAATTACTTTAGACAATGCAGATAATAATAATACTGCATTAACTAATGTAAGGCATAGACTTAGTAAACAAGATGTGCTTATTGCAGACGGAAGTTTTTTACATCAACGTTGCTACACCTACATTTTGAATCTGATAGTTGTTAATGGGCTTAAGGTAGTTAAGAATGTTGTTAATAAGGTAAGCAAATTGTTTAAAATTTTAAATAAATCGTTAATATTATGAAGTCAACTCTTTTTAAATCGCATCAGTTTTCAATATATTAAATTAATGAATTAATGAATAATATAGACTATGTATAACCCATTTTTAATCGTTCTATTATTTTGGTTTATGGGTTTATAGTATTGTGATTGTTCTTTAAACATGTGATCTTCGGAAAACAACACAGAGGTGGAAAAGTGGAAATAAGAAAGTCAATGATCGTATTAAAAATTTTCAACTTAAGCCACAGAATGTGAAAATATAATTAAAAATAGCTATAGAATAAGAAAATATAATCAAATAGGCATAGAATCTGAAATATAATCAAATAGCTACAGAATATGAAAATATAATCGAATAGGTTCTTTTTAATAGATTAGACAATTTCAAAAAAAAACAATATGGAGATAGAAAAGTAGAAATAAGAAAGTCAATATTAAAAATCATAGAATAAGAAAATATAATCAAATAGCTATAGAATAAGAAAATGTAATCAAATAGCTATAGAATCTAAAATATAATCAAATAGCACAGAATATGAAAATATAATCGAATAGATTCCTTTTACAGTAATAATATTTAAAAGAAAACAACACGAAGATAGAAAAGTGGAAATAAGAAAGTTGATGATCGTTTTAATTAAAAAATTTTAGCTTAAACTACAGAATAAGAAAATGTAATTGAATAGTTATAGAATTTAAAACGTAATTAAATAGTTACAGAAAATATAATCAACTAGGTTCTTTTTAATAGACTAGACAATATTCAAAAATTGGTGATAGATTTTTAGTATCCTGATTAGATAGTAACAAAATTATATTGATGTGACTTAAAGAGAGTTGACTTATTTATACTATAGATTGGTATTATAGATTCGAGATTGTGTTAAATGGATATATAGCTCAGAATATCGGGAGCAAAATTTTGAGGATCTTATTGTTGGATATGATGAACTTATTTCAAGGCAGCGACCAACTCTCGATGTAATTACCCGTTGGAACTCGACCTATATTATGCTGGCATTCACTATCCCTTATAAGAATATATTTGAACGTTTATCGTTCTGAGATACTAGCTTTGAGTTAATCATACCTTTAGATGAAGATTGGGAAAAAGCGAAAAGTCTATGTAACTTTCTAAAACCATTTCATAAAAGTAAGAATAAATATTAATATTTACTTTTGATTATTATATATTTTATATGAATGTAACTATAATTAATATTATATTTCAATGCAGTTACTAATCTTATCTCGGGAAGCACCTATTCCACTACAAATATTTTTCTTTCCCAATTGTTAAAAATTAGGATACATCTCCAACAAAATTCTACTAACTTGGATTCTTTTCTTCATCAAATGTCTGGGCCTATGCAAACAAAATTTGACAAATATTAGATGGATACAAGAGATATACACTGCATCGCATCAATGTTAGATCCCTGCTACAAAATAGCATTGCTAACTTATATATATAAACAAAAGATGAATTTATCATATGCTGAAGCTGAGGAAAAGTTAGCTTTGATTAAGTTAAAGTAATCTTATTTCACTGACAAACATTTTACTAAAGTTCACTTAGCCGACATCATATAGCTTATAGATTGATTTTTTTTGGTATACTTTTCAAAACGATCTAATTCTGGTTAAATTTGCAGTCTTGGTTTATCAGTTTAAAACTAATAAGCCAAATGATCAGCAAATTTGACTAGAATTAGATCATTTTGAAAAGTATATCAAAAAAATTAGAGTTAGGGTTAGCATTTTACAGTATTAGTTGTATGATATTGGCTAAGCTCGGTAAGGCAGTTACTATATACTGTGTTTTTTTTTTTTAAACATTATTGTTTCAAATTTAGTTTAATTTGGTAACACTACTTCTATTATTACTGTATAGAGCCATGATAATCTATGATTCAACATACCTGTAGCATAAGGCTGATTCTAATACTATATCAGCAGAAAATTTTTCAGACATTTTTGAGGACGAAGAGATGCACGATTTTGATTTATTTCTTGAAGCCAATAAAGATAATCATTGTCAAAGCAAGATAAATGAGTTCGAACAGTACCTTACTGATCCGCTTTTTCTCCCCTCACATTCGGAACCATTTGATATCCTAGCCTGGTGGAAGGCAAATGCGCAAAAATATCCTTCGGTCTCAACAATGGCAAGAGACATTCTTGCAATTCTAGTAACATTGGTAGCTTCCGAATCGGTTAATAAACTTACAAGTTTATAGTTGATTTTTTTTAAGGATAAGGCTAATTTAGACTTCATTTTTAGGCTTTTAGTATAGCCGGAAGAATAATTGATGAATATCGTTCCAATCTTACTTCGGAGACAGTTAAAATGCTAATATGCAGTCAAGATTGGTTAAACAGTATGAAAGAGTGGGGCAAGAATGATAATTAAATAAATAGTTCTTTCTTTTTTTTTTTTTTATGAAATAGCTATTATTGCTATTATATTTTCAAATAGTTCTTGAAACAAGAACAAATGTATATATAGCGAATTAATTGATAAAATATATGCAGATTACTGCAATTTGTAGCTTTAATTAAAAAAAATAATTGATAATTTCATTTATTAATGTGGTTGCAAATGTCTAACCAAATTGAACTTCACTCTGATTCACAATATCATAAAAATAAGGATAGATTATATCTATTCGAATTTTGATATTTCGATTATATTGATAGGATTCGAAATAGTCCTAAATGTTTAAATTAACTGAACCATTATTAAAATACATTCAAGTTCGCATAATCACAAGCGCAATACAAATTTATAATTCAAGTATATGTGGGCCACAGGCTGGGCCAGGCCTACCCAAAGCCTGTAGTGGCCCAGCCCGATCTATATATTAGATTTTTTAATCGGGTTTTGGCTCGGGCCGGGTTTAAAAATATTTTTGTCGAGTTTATGAAAACCCAGCCCGACCCAGCCCATTACGGACCCTATTTGTTAGGGCTGTCAATGGTAGGATGAGGGTGTTGTAAAATGTTAGTTGTAGACCAGAGATTGTTTTGAAGTTGTTGAAGTCGAATATGAGTTGTAGTGCCAAGAATAGAAAAGTTGTTAATTTGATTAAGAAAGTTACTAATATGATATTGTAGTTGTATATCCCAGATATTGTGAATGTTGTAGAGATTGTAATTGAAAAAAGTGCTATTAGGAGTGGAGCAAAAGAGATGTGCTTTATGTTTGGCTATAGTAAGATATTTACCCAGAATTTGGTTGCATTTATATTGAGGAATTACAATGTTGTGAAGCCGATATTCTGTAGTTAGAATAATGACAGTATTAATAATGTATATAATTTGTTTGTCTGTTATATTTTTTGTACCAGCAATGTTGGCTAACTGAATAGCCTTGTTTTGAATTAGTTTAATTTGTGAGGACTGTTTGTTATTAAGAATAAACTAGCATCCCAGAAATTTGAAAGGCTGATGGAGTGGGATAGATTGCAGGTTAGAGTTGAGAAATGAGAGATTAGAGGAGGGTTCCTTAGTACTAAATATGGATTTGGTAGGATTGATTTGAATATTGGCTATAGAATAAAAGGAGGAAGCAGTTTTAGTATGTTTGCCAGTTTATTGATTTCTTTTTTGTAAATATTAGCTATATTTCTATGAGTACTATTAGTATATTCTTTATTAATAATTCTAAAAAATACTATTTGTTTTTTATATGTAATTGTTAATCAGAAATTTGTATAAGGCATTTTAAAATATATATAAAAAGATATCAAGTCTTGAAAGAAAATCACAATTATAAAAAGCTATTATATAAATAAGCTCAAAAATCAAAATAAATAAGATCTATAAACCACCGATTTTGAAATAAATACATCACTAATTTAATTAGAACCTTAATTCTGAATCACCCTATAAATACTGGACAAATTGTTATCTAGAATTCATTGGATATAGAGAGCTGCTCAACCCTAGGCACACTATATATTAAATACTTTTTATATTATATGTTAAAAGTAAGGTAAATATTTAATTAATTAATTTCATAAAATATTATAGTTTATATTTTTTATATTTATAATCTTATAAATTTATAAATTATAAACAATAAATTGAAGTATATGGAATAGCTTAAAATAAATTTGGATCAAAATCCCAAAAAACAGATTCCTGAAAGAGCATAATACCAATTAAGTCAGCCAGCATTAGCTATAATGCTAGCCAATTTGGTCGGTATTATACTCTTTTAAAAATTTGTTTTTCAGGATTTTGACCCAAATTGCTCAGAATAAAACCACAAATAAGATTATGTAAGTATTTAATGAATTTGGTTAAAAAAAAAAAAAAAAATTATGAGAAAATTTGCAAATAACAACTAATATAGCTTAATAGAAATACAACATACATAGTAAAATTAAAAAAATTTCACCATGTTGAATGGCATTATTCGAATGCTACTAATAATTGATTTTTTTTCAACACTATCACATGACTTTATGAGTATGAAATTATGTAATAATGTTGAATAGTAAGTAGTTTGAATGCCAGCATGAATATATTTAAATTATGCCATTCAACATAGTGAATTTTTTGAATCTTAGCAGTCAAAAATATAAAGGTAATTTAATGGATTTAGTGATCTGATTAAATAAAACACAAATTACTAGTTAAAAAATTCAAATCACATATATCATGATATAAATAACATATAATACTCAAAAAATTGAAGAGTTTTAGTAGCTTGTTGAATTATTTTATTGAGTTATAAAACAGAGCAAAGTAAGAATAGTTAGATTCAATCTGCCCTAAATTCATATTTCACATTAGCTTCAGTATCTATTCAATATGCTATACTCTTAAATATCGCATACAATAAATTTGATTTTCCAATTATATAGTTATATAATTCATATTTTTTTTTTTTTTTTAATATTAAGGTGACCACTTAGGCTCTTGGCACTTTATTAGTACAAGCGGTAGGCCAATGTT
>CAJVPY010005185.1:0-11734 GCA_910591965.1 Dentiscutata erythropus
AATTAGTAATTGTGTGATTTGATGCAGTTTGCCATGAATGCACTTAAACAAATCGCATAATTTCCGTGTCCCTGCCCGGGTACAATCTCTATTCCCCGCTACCTCATTTCTCCGATACCGTAATATCAACATGCTATTTCATCTATAGCACATTTTCTTGATAAGATATATATTCGATATCGCATGTTTTTATAATCCTTTTCTTAGCAAGACATTCCCGACGATTATTTCTGATATATAATTAACCAACACTAACTCTAAATTAGGCCAACCAACCCTAATGTTAAATCAGGCCAATTTTTATGTCGAGGAAATGATTTTCTTATCTAAGAAAAGGATTATTAAAAGCATGTAATGTCAAATATACTTAATATACTGTATATCTTATTGAAAAAATATGTTGTAGATGAAATAGTATGCCGACATTTACAGTGTCGGAGAAATGAAGGCGGGGAAGTAACTTTGCGACAACCTTGGTCAAATAATATATACGTATTGTCGCGCAGGGGTGTAATTTCAAATTCTGGCCTAAATTAAGCTTAATTCGGGCCATTACTCTATAAATACCACCAATAGGCGTTATTCCGCGACAATACGGTAATAAATCTTCGTTTAGGATACGTACGTATACGATGTAGGAAACCTTCAAATATTCTGGTAGATTTGTCTAAATGATTCAATCGTTTTTGCTTATTTTAAAATTTAGGTTTATTTAATTGACGGTGTTACGAAAATTATTGTGTTTAAATTTTCTTTGTTATATTTTTCTATTTGTACGAGTATTTCTTACTATATTTTGTTAATGCTATTGTTATTGTTATGACTGTGCATGGTTTAGAACCACAGATATTGGTTCGAGATCATAAATATTGGTTTAGGACCATAGATCTTGGTTCAGAACCACGGATCTTGGTTTGAGACCACAAATCTTGATTCGAGACCACAGATCATGGTGGCTATTTTGCAACAGCTAAACTGATAAAAAAATTTCGGGAGAATTCCGCTCGAGTAGTAATTAAGTAATAAATAACGTCCTTATGAATCGTATACCACGGTTTGCGGAATGGATCTAAATTAAGGTCCCTGGATTTAACAATTGCAGAATGCATAATAGAGTTGGAGGGTACTTGGCGACGCCAATGGTGCACCAAATTGGTGCACCAGCTGGCACGCCAACGCAGGTATGGTTCAGTTTTAGCTCAATAACATTAACGGTAACTTATCGTAATATTAGTTAATTGAACCCGATGTAGACAGTGAATGAACACAAAATACGAGCGTAATCAAGCTAAAAAGTGGGATTGATTCCGAAAGTATAGAGCTATATAACTACAAGATACAAATGTCTTTGTTGGTGGTAAAACAAAAGATAGAAGATATATGAAGCTACTATCATCAGACAATATCGTAATATAATGGTGCACCATCAGGTGCACAAGATCTCGTTGGCATATACGTGGTGCACCACTAGAGTTATAACTGTACCACCAACTCTAATAATAGAGGATCGGTTTTACAATCGCATTGTTAAAATATATGGACCTTAATATAGGTCAATTCCGCAAATTCGCCGATATGAACTAAATACATTCTTTAATACCCATTATAATTAAACCCTATGCTTGTAACCCCGAGCTAATTTGACCTTATGTTAGCCAAATCTCTCCCACGGTTACAACAACGGCAATGACTAATTAATATCATTCCCGATAATTTTGGCCAATAATCTACATAATTCAGCTCAGGACTATTAAATTATTACTATATGGGTTTTTGCCTCGAAAATGACCTTATGGGACATAGTAATTACTATGTCCGTAAGGTCATTTTCAAAGTAAAAATCCATATACTGTATTATTAATTTTGAATCCGGATTGGTTTAAAAATTATGGATAGGATAAAAAAATAATCATATCCGAATTTAACAAGGAATCCAAATTAACTACCGTATAAGCAAATAAAGCTCACGGGCGTTATTTGAATAATGGCCTGAATTAAGCTTAATTTAGGCCAAAATTTGAAATTACACCCTTGGGCTTTTTTTGCGCTTATACGGTAAGTGCAATTGTGTTAAATGAACTCTTCTTGATCTTATATTTTCCGAGAAAACTTTTTTATGCCTTGTCTAACATCATTTTTTCAACCAGACTGCTTTATATATAGAACTAAATTCATCCTCTCCAATTTTTATATTTACCATCTAATTTATCAAATGCATCTGCTCATCATACACAAAGATTCAAAGTTGAAATGATCAATTTTTAATTCCATTGTGTTGCTATGTCAGGACCACATACTGATACCACGCTTTATTTGTGTTGCCTTTATTAAAATGTGCTCATTTTCAACTTAAATCATAAAAATATGGGGTTTTTTTATTTCACACGTGATTTTAAACTTTATGTCGATTGTAAATAATTTTACATAAAATAAGTGGTTATGTTCTTAATTGTAAATTTGTTTCGCTGATTTTTAATTACAAAGATTAATAAATAATTTATACACTCACGGGCTAATTAACGTGAATGAATAGTGTTACAAAATAAATAGTTATGTTCTTGTGAACTTGTTTTGTTTGTGATTCCAATGATTAATAAATGATCATACAACACTAAATTAATGAGATAATTTGAAGAATAGCTGATTTTTATTCCAATAACTAATGATCTTTATACTTATGAATTGAACGAAATGAATAAATAAGTATTTATGCACTTAATTGGTAAAGTTTTGCTAATTTTTAATTCCAAATTGATGATGCGGTTCGAATGGATATCAGCTTCAAAACTCGATCCTATCCGAATAACAGATATTCGATCTAAAAAATAATCATCGGATGTATTCGGATTATCCGCCAAATACCCGTCATTAGTCCAAATACATAAATTATAAAATTTTATATAAAATTTTATTATAGTACATTCATCATTGTCACATGATTTTAATAGTACAATCCGGATTAATGAGAATCCGGATATCCGGATTATCCGTTATAGTTTAAATAGGAAAACGGATAACAGATCGCATGTCCCTTGATGTTATGTTCCGGTTTAAATCCGTAACTAGTTACGGCAATCATTGGGACGATTTTACTGCACCACTACTGTACGATCAGCAAATATACTCGTTACTAAAATTAGTGGAAAAGGTGATTTACAAGTAACAGATGAAATTGAAAATACTTCAAACTATCAGAATCAACTGCGAAAGGTCTTTAGTGTGGCGGGATTTACATTCGAAAAAATTTCCAATCTTATCTAAATATACTTGGCAATCCCGATAACTTCAATTCATAGCGAGCATTCATTCAGCGGTGTTGGCAATTTATTAAATTAAAAAAGAACTATTTGAAATTCATCCTCTCGAATAAGAATTATATAAAAAATTTGCGAATTTGTTTCACATTAAATATTAATTGTTTGTAATAATTATAATAAATATAAATTATGAATTTTCTTCGCTTGCAGTAATGTAATATATATATTCCAAATCTGCATTGTAGTTAAGCAATAAAACTATAAAGTATATTGCAACTTGTCTTATGAAAGTTATTACATTATTTTCCGGATAAATCGGATATCCGCTAAACGGATAACACGGATACAGTATCCATCTGATCTCAGATAACGGATATCTTTTTTGGGTGTCAGATAGTATCGCTATTCCAAATACAGTATATTTATGAGCGACGCCAAGGAGAATGGATTTATTTCGATCGTATAAAACTTATACAATTGAATCCCATTTTCCCTTGGCGTTATTCATATTAATAATTCATATATTAATAAACAATCTCTATACTCACAACTAAATGTGAAAAAAATGGTTTGAAGTGCATTATGTGCGTTAATAAATAGGTTACGATCTTTATACACAATTAATGCGAATAAAATGATTGAAGAGCATTATATAATAATAATAAATAAGTACTGTTGCTTTTAGTTCCACCGATCATTAATAAATGGTCTTTATACTCACGGATTTAATCAACACGAATAAGAGATATGAGCTTTAAATAGCTAATATGTGCAATAGATTAATAGATATTTTACTTCCCGATAACTAATTAATCCATTCCCAATATCTTTTATAATTCTTTGTGTTTATCTGTTTCAACACCAATTCCTAACAGATGGCAATATCTAACTTGTTATATTCTGAGAATTATCTAGGATTGCAAAATTTTGATAATCAATGAATATATGGTCTTCTTTTTCAACTTCGATTCCATCTTCGCAACAGTTTCCAAGCGCAAATATCACAAATATTTCACTATCTAATAAGCTATATTGTGATATTATCACATATTAACACGTGTAATTTGTGTCGTAAAATCAAAAAAAAAAACCAGAAAAATTTCATGTGATTAAACAAACACGTTCGTCTCACGTGAGATAAATCAAGTATTCGGTGTATCCGAAAAAGATATCTACCGTAAAACGCCGTATAAGGTACCCCCTTGATTTGTACCGGGTACGTTTCAAGGTCACGTATGCGATATTTTGTAAGATACCCGGGTACGAATCAATGACTAATTTTTCAGTTTTTACCGGTATTAAGAACAAAATACAGAAATACGGTATTGCTATATACTTAATAATATACCCCCTTACAAGGTACCCCCCATATAATATACCCTCCTCCATACAAGGTACCCGGGGGTACAAATCAAATTTTTATCAGGTGAATTGTAAGATACCCGGGTACCTTATACGGCGTTTTACGGTAAGTAATTCTCAAATACAGTGTACAGTACTTTATTTATCTTATTTTAATCAAAGTCTTTAAGCACTAATTGTAAACTCTTATCTGTGCATAATAATAAATTATTAATATGATCCATATAATTGAAACTTCAAATCTGAAAATCTAGAATTAAATAAGAATTATGCCAATAATTCATATACATTCATAATAATTTTAAATTCTACGGATTATTTTCGAAGAATATTGTTGTTCTAATATCATTCTCACGCGAGATAAATAAAAATTTTAGTGATCATTTCATATCTCGCGCGAGATCACATGATAATAACATATATGCTAAGTTTATCTCAAATCTCTGTTTCTAATTCTACATTATAAAGCAGAAAAGTGGGAAAATAAACTTTCAAAGTAGCATATTCCTTTTTTGCTTATGTTTAATTTGACCCTTGAACTAAAAGTATAACAAAATTTGTTAAATTCAAAAATTACACATCAAGAAGGTAACTATTGTGCGTAACTTGGTTAATTAACATATTTAATAAAACATCTGGTTACGGTTACCTTATTGATGACTAATGTTTAATTTTAGCATAAAATTTTATATATTAAAAAGCTGTGCCGAAACTTTAAACATATACAGTATTTTAAAAAAAACAAACTTTTTTTTTTTATTAAGCCAGTTAATACAGCATATGCTTCATTGAGAGCCAGCTACTGTATTTTAAACCAAAGATTTATAATTGAATTAATCCTAATTTAGGGTCAGTTTTTAGTCTAAACCAGGCCAAGAACGGGACATTCCCAGAATAAGACTGAAAGGCTTTCCTCTAATATACTGTAATAATTAAATTTAAAAATATTCTATGTTCTATTTGTAACATGTTTATGTAAGAAACGCGCGACAGATTTGTGATATCCGCAATACATGCATATCGATATTCGTCTGTATTAATAATACTGTAATTAATGTAATTAATGTTTAGTAAGGACGTCTAAAAGCGAGGCAAATCACGTGATGTCCATCCCGTCAAAAGTAAAAGAAACGGTCTAACCCAACTTTGGGGCATTAATGAAAAATGTGATTTTGCTATATAAACACCTAACTTAATATAGCCTTAGCCTAAAGTGATCCAAACCCAAAAGTTAACGAAATAACTGCCTCCGCCTAAGATGTCCCCCTAAATAAGGAAACTCAAATGCGAAAAATATAACCTAAATTATTTTCTAACATTTTACCCATCATTTTCAAACTCTACTAAGAAAATTGCAAATTGCAGATCATCCTGGTTATTCAATCCGAACTTGGCTTTTTTACCGGTTATTTTTTACGTACTAGTAATTCTTTGTATTTTCAAGTTTGTTCCTAACTGTTGCCATGAGATTGCTCTTTTTTCTACTTTTCGTCAATTTTTTTATTCATTATACAAAAGCAAAGTATTTGTATACTGATGGAGATAGTCAAGTAATTTTTCTGATGATATGTTGTGAGCTTTTTTTATATAATAGTTTTTGTGAATTTTTTTATAAAATTGTTTTCAATTTCAATATTATTTTTATTATTAATAAAGTTTCAATTTTGAAAAAAATAATTAATTTGAAAATTTTAGAAAAATAAAAAAAAATTTTTTTTTAATTAATAAAGAATTATCTATATTTTTTTGAAGATTTATCACTACTAATACTGCGATACTACTGTGTAATAAAAAGATTGTCATATAATTATAAAACTATATACAATAAAGCATATGATTTTAGTTATATGTGTATCTTATTCATATTTCAAAGTTTTTTTTTCCTGTAAATTACATATAGGCATAAGTTAAATTTTTTTTATACAACTACATATTTATTATACCAAAATTATTTACTATTTATGTACAATAAATAACCCTTCATCAATCGTTTATAATCCACGAGAATTAGACATTGAAGAGAACAAACTTGCTGAGGATGATGTACCAGTATTACTACTTGTAGATGCCAAAATGTTATCATTACTTGGAACTACATTATTATTGCTATTAGGACCAGATGCTTTTAACATTTGTAATCTTATCATATATTTAGTCCAATTAGTCCAACCATTCAAATCATTGACAGAAGGAAATGATAAGGAAGAATTATTCTCACCCATTCGATCGTCACGGTCACCAAATAAAAGTGGTGATGTATTCTGGGCGAAAGAATCATTACTCGGAGGAAACATTCCACTATTAGGGTTCAGAGGATAATCATTAAATCGCATAAAATTTGAACTAGAAGATGTAGATTCTGTTGGTGATGTTTGTTCGTAATTCATCGGAGATGATAAAGACGAATGTGTACTATTATTGTGATCTCTGGTATCATAATTATTTATGACTGTCGAAATTGGTTGATTAACAATATGTTGTTGACTCTTCATTGAAGCTTGAGATGAGACGGTCGTTGTCTTCTGAGGTGAAGCAAAAGTTATTTGTGCTGAATCAGACTCCTCAGTAGGAGCTCTATCCTTAAATTCTAAAACCAATTCCTTTTCATCGTGAATATCGTCAATTCCATCAAATTCAATATCTTTAACTTTTAATAAGTCTTTGATTAGGAGTATGGTTCTTTGAGCGCCAAACCAATAAGGATTCAAATAACTTAAACATTTCAAAGTCACTCTAATACCATGCTTTGCAACTTCTTTGAATCGATCATCATCACTAAGAACGTTGATGATGTGCACAGTAGTAGCAGAAAAGAATGGATAAACTGAGTAAGACCATGAAGCTCTAAGTAATCCTGATTTCACCATACGATGTATTATATGTGTAAGGTTATTGGCGGCCATAGTACATATGGAGAGTGATGGAATAGATGAAGAAAATATTTTTGATTTTGGAACACGAATATGAGGACGATGTAAAAGAATTTGACATGTGTAATATATGACATGAAGGAGCATTTGTCGATTTTCTAATTTATCATTAGTTGTAGCTGATGATTCATATTGAAGTCCTGGTGGAAGGTTTTCACGCCATTCATTTAATTCAGCATCCAATGAAGGTAATATACCATCATTACTAACATTCAAAGTTGGTTTATTATTTATACCATAAACATGGATGTAAACACGTCCAAGTATTAAAGATATCTTTATCAGCTCGATCCATTCTTCGACATAATAATGTGGTTCTTCAGGTATTACACCAAAAACAGGGTATTCAACATCGTAATCAGCTTCATTAATAGCGACTGGCTGTTAAATAATATATAAATAATAAAATTTTTTTACGTCGCTAAAATTATCTAATAGGGCACAACAAAATAATATAAGGATTGTTTTTTTTTTTACATACTCGACCTAAAGAAGTACTCGCAAGTCTATCACTTATGACACAAGCCCACCATACACGTTTCCTAATTTCTGCTTGTCTCGCATCAAAATTCCATTTTGCCGAATCACGATGCAGTCCCATATCTTGGGCTAAACGAATGGCCATTCCTGTATATAACCAAGTAACTGAAGTGGTCGAATCTCTATCGTATACACTTAATATTAAAAGTGCTTGAACGGTCGCTATTGTTTGTTGTTCAAATTCATTCCTAAGAATTTCCCTTGCACGATTGTAATATTCCTCGCCTTATATATGATATAGAATGTAATTAGTACATATCAACTCAATAAATCGACTATTTAAAAAACATACCAGCAGTTGATGGCTTATTGGAATCCTTACGGACTTCTGGGGTATCAAGTTTTTTAGAAGCAATTGCGAATATAGCATATAGAAGGACAATCGAAGGAATATTTGCCTCCAAATTATTATATTTTTCCATAAGATCTAGCTTATCAATAAAAATCATGTGATGATGAAAATATTTCCAGAAAGTATCTAATAATTTATCACACAATTCTTTTGGAGGAAATTTCATTATCACCGCTGGGGTAGTGTTTTTTATGGGAGACCCGCCATGAATACATAAAAATTGTCCATTGGGAATTTTTTTAAAAAGTTTCAAACAAGTTAATACGTTAGAACTGCTCCCGAAATATCTTGTACGACCAATTTCATCAATTGCAAGTTGACCTGAACTATCAGCTAAATCATAACGAAAACTAGTATCATTCAATAAACCATCTTCACTATCACTACTATTATTATCTTTAGAAAATTTCACATATGTTGTATTTGATATTGACGCATCCCGAGGAATCGAGGCGTCATAAGATTTTGGCGAGGTACGACCTTTAATAGCAGAACCTTGAGAATGACGAAAGTTACTTTCATTGACATTGATCCATTCGAGATTTGAACTAATCGTACTTTCAGGCAAATCGCCCGATTGTACCAAATTTCCAAGAACTGATTCCATTCTTTGAAGTCTTGTTTCTAATGCTTCTATATATCCCTTCGGAGGACCACGCTTTTTTGGAGCATCAATAAAAGAGCTATTAAAAAAAAAAACAAGAATGAATAGAATAAGATCAAAAAGTGATAAAATAATTATAATGATAAAAAAAGAATTTTAAGAATAGTAAGGCAATACCATTCATAACCATAAGTCTTACAATTGGTACAAGATGGTGGATCAGAACTGGTCTGAACACCATCACATCGAACTTTTTTTCTTCTACATGAGTCACAAGCTCTGGCCACCCTGCGTCGTTTAATATTAGAATCTTCGTTTAACATCATGTAAACAATAAATTGATAGGGTAAAATGTGCAATTGATATAATTTATATTCGATATCGATTATATTTGATTATTGAATACGTATCTTAATTATTAACGTTAAACACATATACATATATGTATGTATGTATGTATGTATATATATATATATTAATATATATATTAATATATATATTAATATTAATATATAATATATATATTATATTATAATTAATAATTATTTAGTAATTCGATATTTCGCCTTTAAAAAGCGAATATTTAATATGTTGATTTTTTTTACCAGCATGAACAACAAACAAATTAATTTGAAAAATTCTAACGCTAAGGGTCTTTATATAACGAAAAATTTGTTTATATTAGGAAGTAAAAATGTGGACAAATCAAAACCTGGGTCGGAGGTGTTACGGAATGTGCCGGCTAAATTACCGAACTTGTATGTGTGTCGAATGAATAATTCCAAAACGGATTTCATTTTCACATACTACTAGCCTAATAAATCTTGGGTAAAAGTTTACACGCACTATTCATCTAGTTTTATGGCAACCAACAACATTTCGTGTATTTATGAAATGCATCTTTATTTATTTAAGCTGTATAATTATTATATATAATCATCTTGAACTTTAAGTTAGCTCTATATATCACGAGAGATCTGTTCACATAGTCACCTTTCCACAAAAAATAAATTTAATATGACAAATAACAATAGCCTATATGAATTTTTATCAACACATCTTACTCAGTCATCACTAATCGACATATAGCATGGCTAGAATTTAGACAGAATTAAATCACGTGTTTCCGGGTTGTTCAAGATTAGTCATGGTAGTTTACACAAATATAATTATGTAATTATACATATATATTTATTTTAATCGATATATATAGTGGTCTAATCCAACCCTTTGGCCTTTGGCCGGAAAAAAATCCGCATACAAAATATTTTATATATTAGGCATTCATTTGTTAAATTTTTTATAAACAGTAAAATAATTTATTGTGTGTCACCGATTAGCATATACCCCTTAGAATAAAAGCCATTCCTTCCGTTTCTAGAAATGAAAAGGTTATTTCATTATTTTTCTTAATAAAATTTGAACTTAATAAAAGTAATCCTATTCAAAATAAATCTCCTTTTTGCAACGTTTTGGTTGCTTTTACAAGTCACACTTGTTATAATTAACTCTCGATATAGAATACTAATTATATCTCGATATAGTGATGTTAGACTTCAACTAATTAAAACTCTCATATAGTGATTATGGATATTAGATATTGGATACTGTATTTAAATTTTTATTAATGAATTGATCAATTCACTAAAACGAGAGTAACTTTTCAAGATCAATCATGTGAAACACAAGAATTAGTATTTTCTGTAAGTTACCGAATATATACAACAAAAATCAAACATCCGAATTTTTGGGTTGTATTTATTCAGTGAATTACCATGAAAATCGTGGGGGGCAAGCTTAAGTAAGATTGTCCAAATAAGGTTACCTTAAAAGAGCGAAACTACTACGTAGCACGTTTTATGTCAAAGTTTATCAATATATTAATCCGTATTATATATTTATTTTTATCAAAAAATACGGTAATATAGTAATATACGTAGTAAATTATCAAAAAGTTATTTTAATATCAGAAATTTAAGAATTTATTTAATATTCACCGGTGGTGAAACCTTAATTTTTAGGGTTAGGGAGCAGTTTTAGAATAAAAGGGATATAAGGTCCCGATTTAGTTTTCGTGAGGTTTTCAGGGTCCTGAACATTTTTACTGACTTTAATTACTTAGTACGTTTTCACCTCTGGTGAGAGTCAAAATTTTCTTTAGAATCTTAATTTTAAAATTTGAGTATGAAGATTTTAGATGTAGTAAAACTATACAAACTTAATTAGTTTTATAATTTGGTTAAATTAAAAACAAGATTTTTAAAAAAAAAATTAATTATGTTTATTATCTAGATGATTTTTTAAAAAATAAAATTAAAAGCTAGGTTACTAGTAGGGATCTGCAGGTCGGGCTCATGCCCATGCCTAACAAAAAGCATAGGTAAGGCGCAAGCACAAAATCTTAGGCATGGGCATAGGTACGAGCACAAAAATTTGGCACGGGCATGGACACAGGCACAAAAGGTTGGCATGGGTTGGCACGGGCATGGGCATAGATACAAAAATGTGACCAGGAACTTTCATAGGTAAAAGATGTGAAGTGCCAGGCATAAGTCGTCACTTAGTGCCTGCAATATTTGTGCTTGTGCCCTTATAGCGCCTGCCCGTACCCATAATGTGTCTGGCAATTTTGTGCCTAGGAACACAGGCACGGCTCAAGGTACTAGTGCCTGGCCTGATGCCTAATTTG
>CAJVPY010005186.1:0-11733 GCA_910591965.1 Dentiscutata erythropus
AACTTCGTTATTTTATCATCTTTTAATATATATTATCTGTCACTTATCTTTCATCATTTTTTATTGTTTAATCGTATTACCATTCTATCTTCTTTTCTTTGGATTACTATTTAATATTTTATTAATCATCATAATATCAGTAGGCCAATATTTGTAAGATTTTATCGACCAGTTTTATATCTTATAGCTGATTTTTGGTTGGTTATTTTTTTATATATCACCTTCATATCGTCCTATCATATAAAAAAATTTCGACTAGTGTTCTCTATAGGTATAATTTAAAGGTAAGAGTTGTAAAATATTAATAAAGACTTTTTCCAGCAATATAGCTAGTGCTAGAATAGATGAGTTATTAGACTTAATTTCTAAACTATCTGAAGTATTAAGGGAACATCCTAATTGGGCTTTAAGTTGAAACGTATAAAGCCTTAACTCTTCAAAAGGGGTTAACACAGAAGGAGTTATAGATAAAGGTAAAATGTTATCATCAATTTTAGCAGGAGCTATATTTATAAATTAGGTATTACTACTATTATTAATATCTTTATCAACTTCCAAAGAAGAAGAAGGAACAAGAGAAATAGTTGAACTATTAAGATTTAAATTTTTATTATCTTTAGAAGGACAACCTTTATGGGTTTTAAGTTGGGATGCATATGATTTTAATTCTTTCAAGGAGACCAACATATTATCTTTTAAAGAAGAAAAAAGAGTTAGCGGAATGTAACTGGAGAAACTGGACATGACCCTATTGATTTTAAAGAATCAAATAAACTAGAACTAGGAGCTTTTAATTCACAGAATGATTTAAATAATAGTATAAAAGATTGCTTCAAAAGCAAATCAGTTAAAATTATTGTTTCTTTAGAGTCTTTAGAAAAATTAATATTATCAACACTTTGAGACCCCAAGGATTCCAATAAATTTAAAAGATAATTATCTTCTTCTAACCCAGAGTAATTATAAACACTCTCTTCCAATTCCTCATCTTTATATTCATTGTTGCTTAAATCTTCATCTAATCCTTCTTCTTTTTTTTTATTTAGACTTTTTACTTTATTAGAGCAATTTTTACTTAGGGTTTAGGCGGCAACCTTTTAAATTCTACTGGGACAATTATTTCTTGATAACCCCAGGTAAAAGTCATTTTAGCAGTAGTCCAGTTAATTTTGGCTTGGACCTTAAAAAGCCAATCGTTTCCAATGATAGCATGATAGGAACTAGTGTTGGTTATAACCACGTCGATAGAAATATCTATTCCGGCAACAGCAAAGGGAAAATTGGAGATTTCTCTGAGGGTACATTTACTTTCGCTATAAACGTTTACTATATTAATAGTAGAGAGTCATTCAACCTTGATACTGAGGTTATACAAGAGGTGAGAGGTAATAACACTAATGGAGGACCTACTGTTAACTATTATAGGGACCTCTACACCAAGAACAGTGGCATCACAATACAAAGCCATAGACTTACTACTGGGGCTATACTAATATTGACTCTTGCTTTTTATTTTGGGAAAATCTTTTTCTTATAAAGACTCTGAATTAATTCTGTACGCATAGCCGGAATCGCTCGCAAGAGTTGGCCTATAGTAATATTAGCTGATTCATCTCTTAAATTGGTTATAACTGAATACGAAGAGACCAAGGAAGAAATTTGAGGCATTTCTTTCTCAGAAATCTTTCATATTATCACGGGAACTCATTTAGGCTTAACCAAGGGGACCTGGGAAGGGTTACCACATCCTTTTCTTTGCTTAAGTTAATTTTTCTTTATTTAATTTTTTTTTTCTAGTTTATCCTTTTCTTCTTTGTCTTTGTTCTTTTCTCTTTCTTTTTCTAGTAACAACTCTAATGATTCTTCTACACCTGATTCTAGATCACTATCCTCCTCCTGAAGACATTTCGTAGGTTGAGACTTTACAGTAAAAAGGGGTATGTCTTCTTCAAAAGGATTAAGAAAAGTAGTTTGGTTATTGCTTGTGGCTTGACTATCCAAATTACTTTAAGATGGGGAAGAATTTAAGCTAGCTGCCGTGGCTAGTAAAGCTTGCAACACTTCTTGGGGCTGGAATTCCGGGGCACTACTCATATTGGTGTTAATATCATTATTAGAGATAGGATTAGAACTAGTAGATATGTGGGTATGTTGAGGATTTAGATTAGCACGGGGTATACTATGGAGACAGAAGTTGGTCCGAGATTATAGGTTTGATTTATTGGGCATAATTTTGAGGCATATTAGGTGGAGGGTTGGGCATGGTAGGTGAACAGCAATTTCTACTAATATGTCCTGCTCTATCACACTTATAACAGACTACCCTATTATAGTTTTCTGTAGTAGGTATACGTCGTTCTTGAAGCTAAGTCAGCATTTTATTAATGGCTTCTGTTAATTTATCTAAGCGGTTATAGAAGTAGCAGATGGAGAAGAAAAACTAGTTGGGGTGCTCATAGTTATATAGGTTGAATATAAAGCGCTAATAGGAGCCGATAGATATGAGAGATTTTGTTTACAGATACCCTCATAAGCCTTAGCTCGATCATAGGCTGCCTGCAATATATTTGGAGTAAATAGGGTGACAGCTAATATGATATTGGGTCATAGCCCATTGAGGAAAAGTTAGACTTTAGCTGTTTCTGGGTAGAGTTGAGCCCCAGTCTCTATTTGATAAAGCAATTCTTGAATTGTGGTATAATAGGTATCAACGTCTTCTTCTACTTGCTGCTTATGAGTAGCTAATTCGGCAAACTAATTTTTTTCCAAAGCTGGGTATTGAATTAATAATAAAATGAGGGTGAAAACTCATGTTTGGGTGGGCTGGGTTATTCCAGGCATTGATAGAGTTTGGTGGTCGCTGTGTGGTTGCCCACCAAGTTGCTGCTGTACTCTTTAGGTAGAGAATGATTACTGAGATTCAGCAGTCATTAGTTACTAAGTTAGCAGCAAAAGCCTTTTTGACCTCATCAAGCCAAGTCATAGGGTCCTGGTTCCCACTCATAAAGTCAGGATAAGCAACTAAACTTAATTCTCAATTGGGAGGATTATAATTGACCTGTGGGGCAGAGCAGCTTGCATTTGTAAAATTAATAGCCCAATTTGTGCAGCTAAGTTGTCAACAGGGTTTAATGGTTGCGGTGGCTGCAACTATTGGGGCAGTTGAGGTTGCTGAGGCAGTTGAGAGGGAATAACCGGCTGCTGTGGTGGGGAGCCAGATTACCAGCAACAGGTCATTTCAGCGAATTAATTATGGGTGGATTAACCAGGTTCAGAGGGTTACGCTGAGCCATAATAATCGATAAGTGTTAAATAAATCTTTAATATTAAGGTCTTTTAGAATTTTTTTTTAACTAATTTGTTTATTTAATTAGAGTAGGGTGTTTATATAAATTCTACACAATCGGCACCAAATGTAATGATTGTGTTTGGAAGAGCTAGGCGATTATAGACAAATAGTGCCAATTTGAACTTCAATCGATTATGGAATTGGGGTTTATATAAATATAATACAATCAAATAACATAAACTTAAAAATGATAATAACTAAAAATATAAACAGGAAGATGATAAATTAAAATGATTTGGAATTGATATAACAGAAGTTATTGGTTAATGGATAATAGTAAGAGCGCTTTATGATTAATTGATAAAGATGTTGAATGAAAGGGATTGTGAATTAAAGATAAAACTTAAGTGAATTAATCTTAAAAACAACTATAAAATGAATACTGATCTAAAGATGATATCAACGGATATTGATATTTAAAACAATAGTATGATTTAAAGATGATTTTTACTACTCTAAAAATAAATTATAATTCAATGCGGCTATCTTTAAAAATCAGCTAATGCTAGTGATGCCAAAGGTGGTGGGGGCGAAATACTTAGTTCCAAATAAAACTTTTCTTAAGCAAGAGAACTTCTATACAAAATCACGTAAGCAAGTTCCAAAAGTGTAAAAAGATAGTTATACAAAAATTCGAGTCTTAATAAAGTTGATCAAAGTTACTAGTCAATTCGGTCCATTGAATTAAGTCTCAAAGGTTTTTATAGTTGAATTCAAGAGATAAGTATTTTACATTACTACTTAATTACTATCATAAAGGACATGGAACTTATTCCAACTTTATTAAAACGAAGAAACTTATATACATTTAATTTTTCAGAACATTTACACTCTTTTCCAAGCAATTTCATTTTAATTTGAATGTATACATCCTTTTCAAAGTATATTCGCTTTTCTTTAAACGTTCACGCTCTTGACGCAGGATTTTCAAATTGGTGTAATCTCGTATACGTGCTTTTTAAAGCGTTTATGCGTTTACATGAGATAAGCCACTAAGCCACAATCAATTGCCTATTTAGTATAGTTAATTGAATATACGGGAATTGTTATCAAAATGGAATTGGTAAAAACTATATACAAAAGAAAATAAAACAATAAAAATAAAAAAAAATAAAATAAAATAATAAAAATAATAAAAATGAATAAACTAAAATTAATTTATCACACTGGTTATATCAAATTAAAGCTAAATAACTACATAATCTTCAGAATTTTATAAAAAAAAAGTATTAAATTTCGATAAGCACAGTAATAGATATATATATGCACTTATAAAGGGAAAAACATAAATTGTTCTATTATTTTTTATCAACATGGGAAGTCACAACAAAGTGCACTTATAGAGGATATGCTTATAAAAGATTGACTTTACTTTTGTGATCCTGGATAAGGCATCTTTTTTAATTAATTTGTATTAAAAGAAAACATAAATAACGCTTTTTATATACCTTAAATATTAAAAAAAAATAATAATGCTTTTTATACATATATATGTATTAGATGTCACTTTCAAATTTCTGTTAATTAAAAATTGATGTACGTAGCTTCAAAATTGTAAATTAAAGTACTTCATATTTTAATCGGTATTGGTATAGTTTTATCGATTAAAAAAAATTTACAATGCAAATAAAATTAATTATTGCATTTAACTTCCATTGCGATTGTCAAAATCCACATGTTGAAAATTAAACAACTGTTAAGCGCTATATGATTTTTGTATGTACCTCAGTGAATACAACTACAACAAAAAGTACAAAGAGCATGGTTCTTATAACAAGACAACTCCTACTTTGACAATTTGGCTTATTACAATGGCATCCATCATTTTTCTTTAAACCTTGTTCAGTTTCTTGGTTGGATGTTTCATTTGTAATATTTAGTGGCTGGGTTAAGTTTTATTGAGCACCAGCATTTCGTAAAGAAATAAATTTGCCCATTGAAATTATATCAAGTTCAGGAAATTCATCAGTACCTAATAGTTCTAATTCATTTGCTGAAAACTATATATCCAAAATTCCAAACTTGCTTCCAACTTGATATGAATTGCAATACTCGTTTATCCATTTTTAGCCTAGGTTTCAAATTTAACCTACATCTTTTAGTTTTATGTTATTTTTTCATTAAGATTATAAATTATTTAATGGTTCTGAATAATATGTCGATTTGCTACTATGATTATGTTTATCAGATTTAACATTTAGTCCATTGATACTTCCAACTTTAATTAATTTAAAAGTATCAAGAAGCCAATATTTAAAGTTCGAATATTTAGATTTACTTGATATGTTTCATAAAATAGCCAGACAACAATCATACTTTAGATGGTTTATTATATGTTTTTCATTTTTCTATTACTAATGTAATCATCAACGATTTTTTGAAAGCTTTGAAATGGAAGAAATGTAAAAACTAGCAAAGAATTTGAAGCTATATGTTATATACATTTTCACTTGTAGAGGTTTTGGGCTCGATTCACTTAGTCAGAGCACTCGCTTTGCATACTGGTGTATTGTACCAGGCACTGCCACCTATATTTCTGTGTATATCTAAGATGAGTATTCACTAAAAGACTTATTTTATCGCAAAGAAACTTGTTATCGATTCTTTTAGAATCGATACTCTTTTATTAGATTATCAATCCGGGTACATGATTACCCGGTTACACACATTATGCAATACTTACAAATAGACTATAAATTAAATTCATGCATCAACGATCACACCATTAACATTACCCGATCGTGACTGGGTAACCTGTGATCGTACCTAACCCTAGCACTATCAACACAAGGGGTGTTGGTTGTCACCATGACACTATATTATGAAAGAATTTTTTTATAATCAATCAAATTTATTAACCTCTTAGATTAAACTTGATTTTAATTGACATAAGTATGTATATTACATATTAATAGTTTAATTTTTAAAATTATGTATGTTACATTTTAATTGGTATAAATTTTAAACTCAGATATGATGTACAACATATATATAGATAGTATTTACTGTGCTCACATTACAGTCAGGGATATTACAGTATTTTGATCAAATAGTTACTATTACTAATCAAACGTAGATCATATAACAGATTACAGAATCATTTACTATATAAGAATTTTAAGATTTTTTTTTCTCTATTTCGAAATATTGAACTCAAGTGATTTATTTTAATAAAAAAAATTACTAATATACATTTACTTGTTTCTTTATTTATAAAACTATAAAAGTTTTTAAAGTTAGTAAAACTTTTTTTTACCTCACCTTCATAGTCCAGATTCTTTTGTCAAACATAACTTTTTTAGAAAAATAATTTACATAAAGTTCTATATGAACAATATTGAAAAGGCTGGGTACTATAAATAACATATGACTGTTCTCATAATCCGACTAGTCGAATAAAACAATTAATAGTTGGTTAGTTTTAATATATTTATCGTTATTAAGAGTTTTACACTTAATTTATATTTATTCATATTCATACCTATACACCTTAAATTACTAAATCGTATAGCTATCTGACCAAGTCGTATAGTAATCTGACGATATAGCGAATCTATACCTATCTGAAATGAATGTGAACTGTTAGATTAATTTTTATACAAATTCATAATATACCTTCTTCTTGATATTTTTTATAGATAGGTGACTATGGTGATTTAGAAAGCTAAGTACTTCAATCAGTTTTTTCACTACAACTGATCTCTTTAACCTTACTGTGAAATGTTTTCATTTATATATATAATAATTGTAATTCAAATATATGTCTTTTTCTTAATATTATTATAGTAGATCTTAATACAAATCTTTGAATGTGTTGTGATCAGAAAATAATTACCTTGGAAGATGATTTATTATCTATCAATCGATTTTTTCATTAAAACACAGCCATATATGAAGATAAGTTGTCATCCAGGAATGCTATATCATGTAATTATATGTTTTCTTTCTCAACTGAGTCATCATTTAAGGCTTTTATCATATATCACATTATTCAACTTTTAAGATTCAAGATTATCTAAGCCTTCGAATTTAGTGTAATAATTTTTTATCAATCAGTTTGGAGTTATGGTTTTTGATAGATTCTTCAAATATATCTCTCACATCAAATTATAATCTTACCAAATTTTATAGCTACGTTTTAATCAATAAACAAAGAAACAGATCAGCAAAGTCTCAAGTGTGAACAGATAACTATGAGATTCATAATTAATATTACTCGCCCAATACATATATTTTCCTTCCGGCATAAATAAAAATTCGAGTAAATTTTACAGTGCTTTCCAGATTGGTCTTTATAAATGGATTATTCAATAAGAACACCAACTATAGATAATTTATTTAGTATTACTAGAGCTCTGTGACCAAATGTCAATATTAATACTACCTGAGTCTTTAAAGCATGATACTTAATCTATTATTATAATAACAGCTTTCACGTTTTAATCTACTTTAGCATTAACTAGCAATTACTTCAAGGCCATTCATTAAGCCATTTTTTTGTTTTTATTATGTTTTTATATTTACTAATGTGTTTTATTTATTTGTATAGATTTTGAGTTGTCTATATTATTTTGTAATACCATTCAATAATTTCAACTTTAAGCGAATATATTTATTTTAAATAAGTTGTTTGTTTCATTTTTATATTCTATTATTGTTCGTCTAGATATGTATTTATGAGATTCAAAAAGAATCAATCCAAATAAATTATTAAAATTTATATTTTCCACTTTATCATTTAGATACTTCCTATAAGAAAAGTGATCCGATTTGTTTTGGGAATGCACAAAATAGCATGAATCGTGTGGCATGCACAGGCACGTTTTACAAAATGACATGAACACTATGGCAAGAGGTGGTACGTTATATCACATCATACAGAACAGCACATTTAGATAACACGTATGTGTATATTGTATATATTTAATTACTGATAAAGTTGCTCTGAGTATTATAATAAAAAAAATTCTTACAAAATTTTACTTAATATGCAGTTAGTTTGTTTCTATTATATTGATTACTAATGTAAATTTATAGTTTAATCATTAATCTATATAGCTGTATTTATTATTGCAGTGGTGCAAAACCTGAGCTATTTACAGTCTAATTTGCAAGAGCATATAGTCCTACACATACCCATACAAATCCAGATTTTTATCAATTCAGATTTTGATCCATGCCGATCCAGTACATTTTTCTTATAGGGCTGTTTGACTGCTTAGAAAAAGTAATCTACACTAATGTATAAATTAGCTTTAGCTGTAATCTTGGATTAAATTGTATAGTATCTCTATCTAATTTGGAGGAAATTGACTATTAATGATGGTGAAAATTAATGAAGAGTGTATTGGTATTTATTAGAGTTGCTGCTATAATTGTTTTAACAAGTTGTAATATTACAACCTATATGTTGTAATATTGCAACCTATATGTTGTAAAGATTGTAATTAATTACGGCAGGCAACCCTAGTATTTATATTATTTTATTATTTGATCAGATTTTTTTTTCTTATTAACAGAAATGATTGAAACTTTTACATATTTTAGAAATTTATAAGGTTATAAAAATTTGATTTTCATTTTTGCATTATCTAACCGACTCATCTTTCAATTTTTCAAAAAAAAAATTTTTTTTTTAGATACTTAAGCAATTTTTTTTTTTCTAGTTTCACCTGATGGAAATCCTAATTTTCAAATAGGTATTGTATATATTATTACAGTACTTTCTTAAACATAGTATTATATTTTGCAATATAATTTTTATAGATTACAAATAGTAATGATTTAGTAACTATTATGTTTTTATTTATATTATTAAATATTAAATAAATTATAACTATTTAGTAACAAAATATTAAATAAATTATGACTATTTGTGACAAAATATTAAATAAATTGTGACTATTTAGTAACAAGATATTAAATAAATTATAACTATTTAGCACCAAAATTTAAAAAATATATTTGCAAAATGTTTTTAATTTAGAATAAAAATATAAATTTTAAATAATGATTGTCTTAACACATAGCTACTATATATTGACTACATTATATTTAATTTTTAAATAATATTTATAATAATTATACTATTTAGTTACTATATGTTTATAATTTAGTTACTATTTATTTACGATTTAATATGTTTCAGTAAAGTAGTTCTAAAAGCTAATTTATCGAGACCTAAGAATTAGCAAAAAATTAAAAACTAGAACCTGAGCAACACTGGGTTCTATGTGCTAGTAGCTAAACCACATATTGTAAAGTTGCACCAAGCCTCTAATGGCAAAGGACATACTAACCAAACTGCTAGATTTTATTGTACTAAAAAAAAGAACATATGTTTTAAAAATATGAACCAAGTAGAGAGCATTCTTCAGGCACCTAAAGCCTAGGCAGACCATTTCTTCCGAGTTGCCAGCTAGAAGTAAGGGAGGGACTGATAAAGAATCCAGGTAAGAAGACAGTTGGAATATAAGTACTGGAGTTTGTTGTAAATCTATGCAAGGGCTAAAAGTAAGTAATAAGTTTAATTAGAAAGATTGTGGCTAAAATACAGATCAGATTATGGCAATATCTTTAAAAGGATAGCTTGAGATATGAACTTGGTGATAGCAACACAACAGATACTAGTTAGACACAGGAGTACAAAGGTTGGCCCTGATTCTAAGTGAATGAGTTAAGCTATAGTAGGAGATTACTAAAGTCTGGGCAAATACATGGGTGGAACATGTACTCTAGCAAAACATTAGTCACTAGTTTCAAGATTATTAGAACTGGTTATTCAGTTCTTTGATCTTAGACCTGGTTCAAATTCAGCCCTTATGTGGTACTATCAAAAATCACTACTACTCCTAACTTGCAACTTCTCAACTAAGTTTTTGGTTATTTCAGTTTCTTGAATTTATTGTGCCAAAGTTTTTATTACTAGATAGTGTGACCAAGATTGCAAATTTAAGATCCAACTAATAATTAATAACTGTTTACTATAATGCAAGCCTATTTTCCAAAATTCATTATCTATAGGATTTGAACTCTAGATCTGCAACTTGAAGAGGATAATAACTAGACCACTATACTAAGTTACCATACCTCTATTTTTATAACTATTATTATTGAGTAATAAATCATTTTTATTATATACAAATTGTGTAAAATATAGCAAGTATAAATTTTTCAAACAATTTGTTTTAAATCTGTATAATAAATTTGGTTAACAAAATTCTCTATATTCTTTTAAATATCTAAATACTCTTTCTATACACATTTTTATTGAAGAAAGCTTTTTGTTAAATTGTAGTTTATGAATAGTTAATTGATAATTTATGAGTTATTTGGACAAAATGATTTGCAATTACTAAATATATATAGTGCAAATTTATTAATTAAAAATCTGATTTGTAAATATACAAATTTTTGGAAATTGTATCACATATATACACAGCCAAACAGGTTTTTTGAAACATAACAGACTTTATATATTAGACATATTGGCATAACAGTAATGTTTTGCTATTTGCAGCTTAATATTGCAGCTATAAATAAAAAATAAATAAAGCATATTCCAATCTATAAACTGTCAAAGTAAAATAGTAGGTAGTGCTCCTACAGACCAGACCCAAACAGACTTTAGTCAAGTCTGAGTCTGGTCTTATTTTCAGACCAAACTCAGACTTTCATATTCAGACTTTTTAGTCTGGGTCTGGTCCAAAGTCTGCAGACTAGTTTTAGTCCAAATATATTTATATATATATTTGGTACTAGCAAGTTAGTGGTTGGACCATTGAACCCAGGTATATTTAAAATTTTTTCATATCATATATCTTACTAATATATAAGACTTGTGATATTTGCTTAATCAATTCTGGTTTAATCTTATTAGCCTCCAGAATTTGTTTTTTGATTTAATTATTATCTTTCTGATCTATTTCATCTAACTAACGTGTACTTATTTTAATAATTTCTGTTGCAGTAGGTCATTTATCAATATCTTTATCTATACATTTCATGGCTAATTTAATATAACAATTTGGTCCTAAATATTTAGGTCATAATCCAGAGATAATTCTTGATACAGATCACTATTAAATGGAATTCCATTAAATCCTCTTTGTTAAGTCAAAATCTCTGTTGCAATAACTCCAAAGCTATAAATATTTTATACTGGAGTATACGGTTGTCCCACTAAAACCTCAGATACGATATTGTTAGGGGCAGAAACGGCGAGTCTGTCACTAGAAGACCAGAATTCTCGCGTTACATCATCTTTTAGGCTTTAACTGAGGCGTGGTTACGATTTGGCGAGTATCAGAATATTATGTGTGTTGGTTATCGTTTATTGGATTTTTCCTTATTGAACGAATTAACTAACACTTGATCTTTGCCCT
>CAJVPY010005187.1:0-11733 GCA_910591965.1 Dentiscutata erythropus
TACTGTCGATAATTAAGTTCTGCCTTTTGCTAATTTTTGTTTCTATTTCTTTTTTAAATTGATCTCAGTCTTCTTTGACAGCTTTGCTATAGTCAAATATTTTTCTACTCTTTTTTTTGTTTCTAGAAGGGCATATTGTATTGTCTATTCTTGTTTGCCAAGTAGTACTTAATATGAGATGATCACTATTAGTAATGTACATAGCAGGTTGTAATCGTATTGCATCAAAGTCAAATATAATGTTATCTGATACCCAGATGTCGTCAATTTGGCTCTGTTTATCTCCTCGTCTTCATGTATATTGTGTATTTGTATGTAGCTCAAGTAAGCTAGAGAGTTTAATCGCTGCATAGTATTAAATAGATTTTTACACTCTTTGTTACGCTCTAAATTATCATTAAAATCCCCTAGTACGATGATTTTATGATGCTTTTTGTGTGCAGCTATGAGCCATTGGTCAACTATGTCTAGGGTTTTGGCTACTAGGATAGCTTTGTGTAAAGGTATATATAGTGCAATTATGCTTATCTTGTTGCGTAGCAAAAAGAGATCAATCTGAATAGCTATTCCTTGAATTTTTTAGATAGCGTGTATATATTTAGCAAGTGTGGGATGGAGCCCAAGAGCTACTTCTAAACTTGCTTCTCTTTCACTTGGTTGTTCTGCTATATAGTTTGAGCTATAGATTTTATAGAAGGAATTTGTTTTCGCTATCTCATTGTTATGTTTTAGCTTGGTTTCTGTAAGTGCTGCAATATGTATGTGTTCTTAGTTTAAATATTCTAAGACCTCTTGAAACTTTATGTCGCAGTTGAGTCCTTGTACATTGTGGGTTAACAAGTTTAATTGTGACAAGTTGTTTGTCTGAAAAGCCTCAGGTTTTTTCGTTCTTTTTTCAAATAAGTCTGGTTGTGTATGTGTATTACTGTGTGCCTCGTTGGAGTACTCATTGTGTAATGGTTTACTACTGGTCATCTTCTATCACATGACTATTGTTATTTGGGATCTCTTTACTAAATAAGTCCCATTTAGGAGCAGGTAAGTCCGGTAAATTAGTCAGGGAAGTATGTTTGTATGAATTGTATAGCGGTGGCTACTTGTTCGTAATTAGTTATTGAAAACATGATATTCGTTTCGATGTTATTGTCAGTGATTAGTTTTTCCATTTCTTCTAAGCTATTGGGAAGCTTGTAGTGGCTATGCTCTGCATCTTGCTCTACTATTTTTCCTCTTTCTGGGAGTTCTAACCATTGCTCTGGTAGCTCATGGAAGTAGTAGAATTTTCTGAGTCTTCTAGCTATACTAACCAAATCTTTGCTGTTTTTTATAGGGAGTGATAGCTCTATTTCTTTTATATCACGATGGTCCCAAGGTAGGTCTGGTAGATCAGTTGGGTTAACTGTCATATATTTCTTAGATACAGGGTTAGGTATACTGTATTGGTCACTTATTTCTGCCAGGAAAGTCTTTGCAACTACTCGGTTTGTTATCGGAAATAAATAGTTTGCCTCTGTTTTAATATTTGTTGGTTCCTTAGACAGCTTTCTTTTGTTTAGTATATAGTCGTTAGGGAGCCGTTCAAAGGTGTAGTATTTTCTTAGAATCTTTATATGTCTTTTGAAATCTTTAGCATCTTTTGGTATAAAAGGATATAGGTGTCTAATCCTAGGTTCAACTAGCTGAGGTACTAATGGCAAGGCGGGCAGAGGTTCTGGTAATTCAAAGTAGTTATCTGGGATTGGACCACTAAAGTAGTAATATTTATTTAGTTTCACATGAAGCTCTCTCAAATTCTTTAATGACAAGTAACTAGTTATTGGAAAAAAATTCATAATTTCCCGGTTAAGTTGACTAGGCCTCTTTGGCAGTGGTTCTCTTGGATCTACAAAGTATGCCTTAGGCAGTAACTTGAACTTATATATTTGTTACATAGCAATTACAATTGCTCTAGTATTCCTTCTATCATCTGTAGGTAGATTAAACGGTAACCTTTTGTTGATTTCTGGATCAAGTCCATCTGGGGAGTCTGGTAACTCAATTAATATTGCACTATGCTGTTCTGATATCATCTTTCGCATATCATCAAACGTTATTGTTGTTTTCAGTTGGGCGAATCGGATACAGTAGAATATATGCTTAGTAATTTCTAAATCGTCGAGCAAATGAAAATTTAAATTCTTTATTGCATCAAGTGCCAGGCTCGATTTTAACATTGCAAATATCTGATCTCTGTTCTTTTTGTTCGTAATTGTCATACTATGTATTTGTTTATACTTGTCAATAGCACTATACAGAAGCTTGTTGAACTCGTCTTGGTGAGGAGGTATGGTTTGCTTATTTCTTGTAAAAGAGTGGAAGAACGCTGTATCCATGAACTGAAATTTAAGCTTTATTGCTTCTAGTATAGGAATATTTGCTAGTCTGGTTAGGAATTTGTGACTTATAAATTCTTTATACATATCCTGAGATTCTAGCGCTTGGATTATTTTGTTATTATGCCATTCTGCTATGTTGAATTCATTTTCTATGAGATCAGCTTTGAATCTTCTAATGTGTTGCACCCAGTTAGCAGCAGTATGGTCATCTAATGGTCTGATTGCCTTTTTTTTAACTAGTTTGTCACGATATGAAGGGATAGATGTAGTAGCTCGTGATGATATTGTGTTTATAGATTTTTGATCCTCAGGTTGTTCCTCTGTTGTTATGTACAGATTAGTGTTAATTGTAGTCATTGCACTAGATTGTAATAATAGTTGCATGTGTTGTTCATCTAACATTGATGCTACATCTATCAGCCTTTGTGTGTTTGTTGCGGGTGGCTCAGTTTGTGATTGTGGGCTGGGCCCTTAGCTGGGTCCTTTTTGATTTGTACAGTTTGTAGATCTATTTTCCGCGTGCTTAGATCATCGCAATCCATGTTCTATATGGCGTGGGAATTTTCTCCCAAATTTGTATCTATGGCCATTTGTGTTTGGTGTGATGTCATTTCTTGGCAAACGATTGTAGAAGTAATTTCTCCCACTTTTTTTTTTATTTTTTTTTCCTCGAACAAGTTGTCGTCTTGAGTACTCATAGGGTTATCTCTTTGCTTTAGTTTCTTTTTTGTTGAAATTTCTTTTATAATATTGTGTCTCACAATGACAACACTATTTGTAGTTGTTGTTATATTACTGCCTTCTGTATTTGTCACTGACAAAGTTGCTTGTGTGTTATCTGCTGCTAGTGAGCTTCTGTCTCTTTTCTTGTTACTCAACTTGTATCTGGCCCTTGGTTGATGTTCCTTACACCTAGAAGTGCAGTATCCCCTAAGGGATTAGTCTTATTATAAGTCTTTCCCTTCTAACTGATGGTTTTTTGAATTATTTTTCTGCAGTTTATTTGTTTACTTAGTGTTTTGGGATCTACGGGAAAGAGTTTTTAGTTTTATTATATTTTTAATAAAACTTATTTTTTAGTTTTACTATTAAAATTTTAAAAAGTTTTTTAAAATTTTACTTGTTTCAAAAAGAAATTTTTTAGTTACTACTAAGCAAAGTTTAAATTTTGGTTAATAAATTATAAAAGTTTTAATAATAAAAGTAGTTTAATTTTAAATTGTCTACAACTTTGAGTTAAGGTAATAAAGAGGCAAATTTTATATTTTTTTTAAGTAAAACTAAAAAAAAAAAAATTTTAAAATTAAATTTTTTTTTAAAAAATTATAAATTTTTCTTTAATAAATAACTTAAATTTTTCATAAATATTAAGCAAATAAAAAGAAGTTTTAAATAGTATATAATCATAGTTTTCATTTAAAAAAAAAATTATAAAATATTTTTATTTTTAAAAAAAATAAATCAGATATGAATTTATAAAATTTAAGCAGGCAAATCTGTTTGCTTAAACTACCATATTTTTCCCAAAATAAGCTACCACCTAAAATAAGCTACCCCTCACTTTTGAGCAAAAAACCAGGAATTTTCTTTTATTCGAAAATAAGCTACTCCCCCTCCGAATTTTTTAAAAATTTTTAACAGTTGTTATATATAAAAGTCAAAATTGTACTAAGTAAATATATACTTTGACTTTAATAGAAGTTGTTTAGAATTAAAAAATATACATATTCTGAAAGTTTTATACAATTTATATAAATTTTATTAGTAACATTTTTGCATTTAAAGTTCAAACTTTATATGCAAAATGTTACTAATAAAAGGTTATTCAAATTGTATGAAACTTTCAGGATATGTGTATTTTTTAATTCTGAACAACTTTTATTAAGTTTATAACATATATTTACTTAGTACCATTTTGACATTTATATATAACAACTACTTTTACTTAATAAAAATTGACCAAAAATCGATTTGTTCTCAAAATAAGCTACTTTGGGAATTTTCGTGTAATTTTTGGCCCAAAAATAGTAGCTTATTTTGGGGAAAATATGGTAAATGGTTTAAGGAATAGTGAACTCTCATTATAGTGAAGATTCGATATCTCTTAAACCGTCTAGCAGCTAAATCTACTTGCTAGAATTTTAATTTTTGTATTTTTTTATAATTATTTAAAATTTTATTAAGAATATGTATCTCTATTTCTAAGCTAATATAAAAATTTATGATATTACCTTTAGTTACAACAATAGTTATAGTAGAATTGACCAAATATGGACAAATATGCCTATAGCTTCTTTGGACTATACAGATATTATTGAAGATGCTGCAATAGAATCAGATTACAATATTATTCTACTTGAATTTTCTATTCTATTAACACTCTCCTCTTCATATAAACAACCCCCTAGAAAAGTCCCTCTTTGGAAACAAGCATCATCTGAACAAATCCAAAAGTACCAAACACATATAGATTAAAACTTAATTAAAATTCGTTCACATATTTCACAAATTCAAAACCAAGTAGAACTAGATAAAACTTGGAAAACAATTAACAAAACCTTTACAAAAGCTTCTCTTAAACATATTCCTTACAAAAAAATTAAAATTAAAAACAATCTTAATCCTTTTTACACCAAACTAACACCTATTCAACTTCAATACAAAAACACATTAACAATTAAAAAACCAATCAAATCTCCTAAACTCCCTTAACTAATTACAAACTATTATAACAAATACACAAACAATACTCTTTTTAATCTTACTAATATACAAACTCCTATTTATATCCCAACCATAAAAAGTATTCTCAAATTTGAAATTAAACAAATTAAAATACTTCTAGAACAAGAAAAACAACAACATACTGCCTCTGAAATTAAACAAATTACAGAAATATAATACTAATTTCATTCAAAAACCCTACAAAAAAATCTTGAAAAGATTTAGCAGCAATGTGTCACTGGATAGACTTTTACTTAACAATTCTTTACTTACAAACCCTAAAGAAATCAAATATGCTACTTAACAATATTTCCAAAACTATTTTCAAGATCAACTACTTCCAGATATAACTCCTGACTCAAAATTTTATACCTTATACCAGCCACACCCTGAGCTTGAATATCTCTATAATAACATTTTTACAGAAATCACACAAAATGAATAGCAAACAACAATTAATTAATTACCTAATTAAAAAGCTTCAGGACCCTCTGGTACTAGCTATGAACATATTAAACACACCTCAATACTTAGTCAAGACATTCTTTGTTCTTTTCTCTCAAATGTCTATATCTCCAAACAGTCTCAACTGACTAGAAAACCTCAAATATCTTTTTAATACCAAAAAAAAACAAATGTGACTTTACACTAGAGCAAGTCCATCCTATTTTATTTATTGAACCTTTTAAAAAATAGCTTACCAAAATCTTCACAAAAAGATTTTACAATACTATTAATACAAACAATTTTATCAGCAATCTAAACTTTGCTGCAACTCCTAAAACCTCAACACATACACCAATACAAATCCTACACAATACTATTGAACACTATAAACTTAATAACAAAGAAGTATGGATTCTTTTTCAAGATATGTCAAAAGCCTTTGACAGAATAAATATTTCTCGATTAGGTGATGCATGTAGAAAAATAGGCATCCCACAAAATACTATAAACTTTATTACTAATTTACACACTAATCGCAACGCAAAAATTATCACAACATATGGCCTTACAGATCCTATCATACTTAATACAGGAATAGAGCAAGGAGAAACATATTCTTCACTTTTGTGAAAAATATACTATGATCTAATTTCTTTCTATATAAATACCAAACATCAAGAATCCTTCCTCGAAATTAAAAGTATATCCCTACTTAACTAAATATTTTAAACACAAATATCAGCTATTACAATTCCTCCACTTGCCTATATAGATAATACAGTTTGGCTTTGTAAAAGCAAAGTCTCACTACAAAATCTACTTGATAATGTATTAAAACTTTACAAAATTAATAATATTCAAGTTAATCCAACTAAATCAGATCTACTTTATATCAAACCCAAAACAAATTTCTAAACATCTAATAACAATGCAGTATTCAACCAACAAACTACTACAAACTTTGTCTTATTTGATAACACAACTATTTTACCAAGAAAACCTGAAGAAATTATAAGATATTTGAGTATATTTTATGATGAAACAGGTTTTAATAAACCTACTATTGAAAAAATATTTAGCAAGATAGAAAACTTTATTAAACTTATTCAATATAAAAAATTACTTTCTATACAACTCTCTTATCTATTTAATACAATTCTCTCCCCATTTTTAGAATATTTACTACAAATCACTTCACTCACTCAACAACAAACCAAAAAACTTTCAAGCATGCTTACTAAACAATTTAAAAAATCACTTAGACTATCAATTAACACTAATAATGATATATTTACCAACTCATTATCTCTTAACCTTCCTACATTTAATAAATTTCTTTATATACAAGTAGCAGTATAATTGAAAAATCAATTAATTCAGCACCTCTTCTGAAGAAAATTTTTGAATTAAGAATTAAAAAATGGCTTTACTATACTTGGAGCTATTTAATAATATATAATAGTATACATCTTCATCAGAAAAAACTCTTTAAATTTACATATATATCTCAACTATACTACTTTTTAAAAATAACATTAATATTAACAATCTTGAAATTAACAACAACACCCAACTTATTTCACAACACAATCTTAATTATATACATAACTTTCTTTCATTAGAAATTCAAAAAACATCAACTTTTAAAAGCTTTAAAAATAATCAAATTCTATTTTTTGAACAACTTCTAACAGCTAACAATCAATATTTACTTCCCTAGAATAATATATACCTTCAAACTAACAAAACCTCCTGAGAACCTATACCATCTTGGTACAAAACACTTTATTCAACTATTAACAACAAACTAATTTTAGAACAGTAGCCACAAACCCAAATTGCTACAATTAATTTCTTTTACAATACATTTAACCTACCTGCAAATCCCAATATACTATCTTAGAAAAACAATTGATCATTAATATTCTCACAAACTAAAATTACAATTGGGAAAATAATTACTTAATTTAATAATCAATTTTACTTATAAGAATACAATTTATATACAGATATCTCAGGCATTTTAATACTTACTTCTACTCCTACTATTTATACAGTATCATTTAATCAAATTGTTAACTTTACTTGCAAAAGTCTTCACTACCAAAATATTTATCAGCTATTTTTTAATATTACAGAAATCCAAGCATTATTGAAAATTTCCTTATCACTTCAAACTTCATTATCTACCTTAACACCCTCTATTCAAATTAATAACTCTAATATATCACTTATAGAAAATACAATTTTAACCCCATTATACCAAACAAACTTATAAACTTACAAAACCTTTTTCTAACTATACCTACAAATAATCTATATTTTTACTCAGATGCTTCAATACAAAATACCAGATCACCAAATATTCAAGCAGGAATTAGCTAGTTTCTAGAAAACAATACACAAATTAATTTCTACTCTGTATCAACAAATACACAAAATACCAATCGTACCCAGAAGGTTCAAATAATGATAGTCCCTTAACAAACAACCAGATGATCTTTGAACCTTGCGGAGCCATGCAAGCCGGGCATACAGTGATCACTGCAAAAGACACCACCCTATCTACTTCAGACACCATATCATCATCCCCCTCTGAGATAGCATTTATCATACCAAATACTTCTGACAACCAACTCTCTGACTTCTTTGACGAACTACTATTAGAAGATGACTACAACAGTAAAGACTATTGTACAAATCCAACATCATCATCATTATTATCTTATTCAAGATGGTGGAAAGGCACTTATCACAAAGTTGATCCAAACACATGCTTTAACAAATTCCTTTATTATCATAGATTACAACTCCTACTCTCACTACAAACTATTGGCTTATTTTTGCAATATATTCAAGAAGAATACCCTGAATTCTACACAAACGACTATATCAAAATATCTTTAAAACTAACTAGTACCGCCTATTTCTTCTCTGAAGCATACGTATATCTTCTCATAAAGGAATCTTACAAATTATACAAACTATTACCTCATTGAATATCTTCATAGCCATTACAAAGTACCACTTAAATCAAACAACTCTTCTATACAAACTTCCATTAATGACTCTCTCTTTATTAATTCATTTGTATTTTTACAAACATTGATCCCAATACCATAACAAACTTTTTGAACTAAAGCAATAATTTATTATAATACACTCTTTTACTATTTAACAACTTTAACTTTGCTTTATTAAAACTTTATAATTCTTTTATTCAAAATATAAAATTCCTTACTATTTACATAATACTATTTCTACTACTATTCTACTCTTTTAAATCTCTTCATCAGGATTTAAATTCTCTTTTCCTATTAATTAAAAACAAACTTAATAACTTTTAACTCCAACTTATCTAAAAAGAAACAAACTACTCCTTACCTAAATGTCTTTTAAGCAACTCAATCTTGTAACTTAAAACATTATTTTTTTCTTCTAAATCTTGCAAATTCTGCAATAACACCAAATTTTCTCCTCTCAATATATTAAACTCAGCTTTTCACATATTATTAGCCTGATTTAAACTTATACACACCTCTAACATTCTATCAGAAAACATTTCTAAAAAATTCTTACTTTTTAAAATATTATCTCTATCTTCTTTTAAAAAATTTAGTTCACTTTCTTTAAGCTCCAACTCTTCTCTTAAACTTTTTAACTCTGTAGTAATAGCCACCAAGAAAAACTTCATTTCTTTATCTTCTTCTTTCTCTTCGTCTTCAACAATATCTATACTTAAAACATCTTTGTTTATTTCAATTTCTTTTTCTTCTTTTCTTTTTTCTTTTTCTTTATTATCTTTTTTATCTTTTTTTCTACCTTCAACAACTGTTTATGTTTTTGATAAAAACATGTAGACCTTTGTGTTTGTGGCATCTTTTTCCTTTCGTAAGTTATGATAGTGTTACAACCCCCTGACTATCACTCTATTTATATCAATTATCTTATGATCATCAATTTTTGAACATTCTTAAACTCTAAAATTTTTCAAATTAATACCTTGTTGATGTGGAGCAGTGATTTGAGTGGTGATTGTCTGATTAACAGTCTCGAGGTTCAAATCATGTCTAGGGTGGGCTCATACAGATATATTAGGGAAAACATACTAATATACCTGAAGCCCTTAGGCCATAACAATACATTCAAGATGTTATTTTTTGTTTTTATATTATGCTATTAATTTTACTTTATTTTTTCTTTCTACTATACTTTATTTGCTTTAAACTTAAATATTTTATTTTATATTTAACAAAATGATTATCAAAATTATGAGGACAGATTCACTAAATCTAACAGACAATTAATAACAATATCAGATCCAGTGCATTGTAATGATAGGAACTGACTACAAACTTTAAATATTCATTTTTATTTTTATCTATTAATCACAACATAAATATTTTTCTATCTTTATATTTTTTAATCCTTTTAATTATTACTATCTATATTTCTCTTTATACTCTTTTATTTTTTATTCATTTTTTCTTCTAAATTTTATATTACTCCTTTTTTCTTTTTCTTTTTCTTTGTTTTTACCAAACTTATACTTATCTACCTTATTTAAAAATATTTTCTTTTATTATTTTAAACAAACTTTATTTCTTTTTCATATTATTTTATTATCTATATAATGTAAATATAAACCAATCTACTTAATAAAGTCTGTTGGGTGTACATCCAAGTTCTGGGGATAATGACGTTAAAGATCTAGATATCTAGGTCTAGGTGGTCCCCATAGTATCAGCCACCCCTGAACACTTCTTAATTACAATCTTTACAATATTCATAATATCTAGGATATACAATTACAACATCATATTAGTAACTTTCTTATTCATATTAACAACTCTTCTATCCTTGGCACTACAACACATATCCAACTTCAACAACTTCAAAACAATCTTTGGTCCACAACCAATATTCTTCAACACCCTTACCCAATTATTGATGGCCCTAATAAACACACTACTACTTTAAAAATATACAACTCTTCAATTATTCACATATCTTTATACATGCACATTCAGACTTTTTTTGGCCCAAAACTATAAATGATAGTTATACTCCACTTGAAAATATTCTTTCGAATCATTCTAAATACAATACCTTCAAACAACAACTTAGACACAAAAATATTTTATATTTGGAGCAACTTTGTTCAGCAAACAACAAGACCCTGTTAGACTAGCTACACTTATCTCTCAGAATTCTACATATCTCTAAAGGCAAAAAACCACTCTGGTCTAATTACTTAGAAGATAATATTCTCGAAAATAATCTATCTTGTACTATATTACCTCACTTTCAGTCCAAAGGCCCTAATTCTTTTGTATACCAAACCAACCTTATTCCTAAAATTCACAAACCTTGAGTTTTAACTTATTACAATGAGCATATTGTAATAGGTCAAGTCCACAGAACCTTTACACAAACAAATACTATTTCCATAACATATTGGCAACATAATATTGATACTTTTATTTCTAACCACTACCCATTACCCCCTACTCTTGCACACCCTGTCAAGGCTGCAATCTTAATTCCAAACATATTTCTAGCTACTGTATCTTAGAAGTATTAGCTATTCTTTCTTGAAAAGGAAAAAAGCCAACAAGCAACTTAATCTTAATGCAAATTATATTGACCTTATTTACTCTACCAATATCAAACACCCTATAGAAATCCCACCACCCCTCTCAATTAATATTATTGACTCTTCTATATCCAGCATTTTTCACAACAATGAAGCTTCTCTTCAGCTTACCTATATTGCACTAGTCAACTCATCCCAACATTAATTTATCTTCTATACAGATGGATCTGTTAAACAACTGGATACCAACCAATGCTCCATGAGTATTGGCTAGATCTAAATTCACAACAATCTAGCTATACAAAATTTCTTTGCTTAAATTTCTAATTGGCCCTCCTCTTACAAAGCTAAACTATTAGCAATATTGTCTGTCATTTTTACTATTCCCTGAAATTCCAGCCTACAAATCTACACTAATTCATAGTTCATTATATCCAAGTACAACAAACTTACTTTACAGAAACTAGCTATTTTTTTTCAATAAAGTTAAAATCATCTTAACGATATTATTAATTTTTTTAATAATTATAAAATTATTTTACAATAAATTTTTAGTGCAAAAATTTTAAAATTGTTCTAAAATTATTTTAA
>CAJVPY010005188.1:0-11733 GCA_910591965.1 Dentiscutata erythropus
TCCGATATTATCGGATTCGGATATATCTGTTTAAATAATATCTGCGTCAAATCCGGATATAGTTATCCGGATCGCTACTCTACCATGGCGCACCAACCTGGTACACATTTTCCGTTTGCAAAAGCAAGAGACTGTAACTGCTTATGATAGATAAGTAACTTATGAAATCTTTTAAGATACTATGGAATTCTTGGAAAAAATATTGAAATCGCTGGTTATTAGTTTGATTGGCACGAAAGAAGGCAATTTCCTAATAATAAAATTAAAAGAACTATTGATAGACCAGAAGACGCTGAAGAATGTTTTCCAATTGTTCTGCTTAGATTTAAAAATACATTTAAACGTAAGCCTCCTTTTATTCAAGAAATTAAGCAAGAATTCTATCGCTGGATTAGCTCTATTGGAATTAATTGTCCTGAAAGATTACAACACATTTTGTTTGGGTTTAATGAAATATTGAAAGTTAGAAGTAAAAAGTTCGATAAAGATTTAAAAAATAGCCAGCAAACTCTTGATCATAATTCTCCCGAATATGCTAGAGAATTAAACAAAACCTTTGCCGCTTTTCAAGCTCCATTGCAAAATCAAAGAAAAGTATTTGAGTCTCTTGAAGACAAAAAACATGATGAAATTGATATTGAAAATAAGTTTATCGGTAACACTGAACAAGGTTAAGGAATTCTTTCTAAAATTGCTAGTGCAGTTAGCTATTTTCATGAAAACTTTTATTTTTTTCCGCAAGCAGACCAAAAAGAGGTAAATTATTTAATCATACAAATTTATAAAATACATATCGGGTATTGGAGCCATGATGAGCTACTTAAAAATCAACAAATTGAAAGTGATAGTATGATTTTGTAGATGCTAAAATATCATTTTTTTATTTTTTTTTAAATATTTAAATTTCAAATTAGCTCCCATTTTTTAGCTGTTTATTTCATCTCATAATTTAACAAAATTTTGAAGTTTATATTTTTATTTTTTTTAACATCTCGTATTCAAATTTGGTTAATTCACGGATTTTTTTCTCAAATAGGAAAATAACTGTTTTTTATAGTAAATTTATTTATTCTTATTAAAAATTATCTTGCTCAGGAAATTGTATAAATAAACTTGCTTTAATAAAGATTTACTAAATTTAAGTTGTGCATATAAAAAATATCAATACGATTTCTTGAACTATCAATAATAATTGTTGCAGCCAAAAATGATGCAAAAATTTTTGATATTTTTTTGCTTTTTTTATTGGATTCATGCGAGAACTAATATTCCTAGTACACCCACAAAAATTATTTTGCCTTTGTTATTTTGATTAATCGAAATTTCAAATTAATGTAAAAATACGAAATCATTTTTTTTTTTGCAAAAAAGCAAATAACTCTAAATTTTAATTAGGAAGCCGCCTTCTACGACTTAATCAAAATGTTATTTTTAAAAATTTATTAATACAAACTAAATTGTTCTAATCATAATGCTCTAATTTTACGCGTAACGTTTTTTACTTTGACACGTGACGTGTTGGTTTGTTTTGACCGTCACGTTACATCTGATCTTAAGTTGATTGGGATGGATGTGTTACCTAAAATTCTATTTATCGGCAATTTCCATAATTTCATAAAACTCCTTTTCTCATTAACGTAATTCATGGCATCAAAAATATTTATGGGCGATATGCCCGAATTAATGGAAAATATTCTTAAAAATTTAAATAATGAATTTTATTCTTTATACTCTTGTACACTTGTGAGCCGACATTGGTGCAAAATGTCAATTCCTATTCTTTGGCAAGATACATTTTCATTTAAGCAAGAGCCGATGTTTATTTCTAAATATCTTTCATTTCTTGCTGATGATGAAAAACTCATTTTAGAAGAACGTGGAATAAATGCTGAATTTTCAAAAACACTATTTAATTATGCAAGATTTTTAAAGACTCTCGATTTATCTTATCTTGGAATTAAGGTTCAACAATGGGTCGAATTCCAGCGTTCTTATTATGATGATACATTGATACATCATATAAGTAATTTATTACTTGAATTATTTATTGAGAATGGTGCCACTTTACATAAACTAGATATTAATTTTGCCGAGATTAATGGAATTAAACCAGAGATTTTCTGCTCACTAGGACGAAATGAGCTATTTTTCTCACGACTACAAGATTTATCTTTTGGTGAAATACCACAATGCAGCATCGAAAGTGCTATTGCATTATTAAAAATCTTGGCAAAAACTACTAAGAATATTAGTAATTTGACACTTTTCGATTTTAGTTCTGAATATGATTCACAAATATTTCATGCATTTAGAAGCATTATTAAATCACAGGATCAACTTAGACGATTCATCTTTGATGGGTCATTTGCAGAAAAATTCCACGGCATTATTTCTGCTTTAGAGAATCAAAAACAATCATTAAGAGAAGTTATAATAGAAGCTTGCGAATATAATGCAGAGTTCAATGTGCTTATTAATTGTAAAAATTTAGAAATTATTCGTGTCAGGTTTTGTGATTATGAGAGACTGTTAGAAATATTAGATTGTAACGTCAGTACTTTAGAAATAGTTGATTGTGAGATTGATGCATCGACAATAACGTTAATTTTTGAAAGGCTTGGCACATCACTACAACAACTAAAGCTTGAGTCAGCTGATGAAATGCTTTTAGAGCAATCCTTATTAATAAAAGCGCTTAAGTCTTTCTGTCCAAACATTACATATCTCGATATTTCAAAGATCGAGTTTTCCAAGCAACTCCTAGATCTTATTGGCAATTTACAAAAACTTCAATTTCTCACATGTTCATGGTTTACTGAGGGCCATGTTAATGGAATACCGGACAAAGAACGAATTACACAATTTGCAAAAATATTGCCGTTAACACTGGAATACCTTGACTTAAGGAATTCATGTTTAAATTCACATATTGATATTTTGCTCAATAATTGCTATGCTCCTTTAAAAAAATTATTAGTCAATAGCATTGATAATGCGAAAAATGTCGAAGCACTAATCGATTTCTGCATACGAAACAAGACTTTGAAATACGTGGGTGCAAACACATATTTGGGTTTTGTTGATGATTTTATGAAAGTAATAGAACATGTTACAGTGGTACCATGTGAACGCATTGTTGTTAATTGCTAGTTCCTTTTTTTATTAGTTTTTAGAGAAGTTAGCATCTTGATAAATAAAATACAATTTCTTTAAAAATTGACAAACATTTGTAAATAATATAAGCGAATTGTGTCCGGATAAGCAAAATCTGATGATAGTATTATATTACTCTGATATAGTAATTAGCGATGTACGTACCTTGTCCGAGATGACAAAACTGTCACGTCACGCCCACGATTTACGCGACTTGCTTGAGATACATCGTGCCTTGTTCGAGGTAAACTATTCATTAAGAAAGTTTAATGGAGTTTTTAGCTTATATGGGGTCTTTGCCTTGAAAACCAGGTATGGGACATATGATTTACTATATTCCATAACTTGATTTTCAAGGCAAAGACCCCATATTCTAAAAATGAATTTTTACAGTATCATATGACGTGGTGATAGAGCTCTCTCGAGATATGTGAAATGTTGATTATTCATATTTTATATGGTGACTGCCATTTTATATATATTAAAACAATAAATGCGTTATTTGTACATACGATACGTGATTTTCATCATTCTAAAAATTACAGAAGGTAACTTGATCATTTGTCCATACAAATTCAAGTTATGGTATTATTAGTATTGTTAATATTCATGACGTAGAAGTATTTTGATATAATTTCTACATGATATTGATATATAGCATTGCTTAAATGGCCATAACTAATGGTCAATACCATATGTCAAGTCAAGATTAATGCAGAAGTGCTAAAAAAAAAAAAAAAAAAATTAAAATTAAAATATTTCTAAACGTTATTAATAATCTATGTTGTATTATGCGTTGCTATCCTAACCAGTGATAATATTATTCAAACCTTGAAAATCGCAATGTGTAAATTTCTCATCCAAACAGAACTAACACACCATTGATTGTTACGGAATATAATACTTATGCTCCATATTCTATATATATTTATTAAACCTACCTGTAATGATGAATCACATAAGCCGCAAGTAAATAAAATTTGATGAACCGAATTAATTTGGCAAATAGATTGATTACTCATTGTGAAAGGGAAAAGCTTGATCCACTGCGTTATGACATGATAGAAAATTATTATCAAGATTTTTTATGATTTTAGATAGATGCAATAAATAAAGGATACATATAATTTTCAGTGATATTAATAAAAAAATTTTTTCTGATGAAAGATCTCCTTTGTCTCTTAGTAAACTTGACTTCTGTATTCTAAAAGCTCAGAGTTATAACGTTAGTAAGAAAAACTACTACTCGAAATTATTCTACGTGATCGACTCAAGTAAACTGTTAGAAGGGCTCTGTCAGATTAAAAACCAAAAATTAAAACAATGTCTAACGAAAATTTAATGAGACTCCTGCATTTAAAAAATATTAAGAGTTGATAATGAAAAATTAAACTTTTTTACAGTATATGAATGACGGGAAGGGAAAACCTGTAAACCATTTAACTCATTGTCATTGCAGTGATATCTACCCAAGAATTAGGAGTACATATCACTGCGATGATAATGATTTACAGGTTTTCCACTCTCGTCACTTATGAATACAAGTGCATCAAATCGATCATGCGCCCCTGACGAAGAGTGATTCAATTATTAGTTTAGTGTTGGACTATTGTTTGTGTGATGACCGATCTCGTTATTACCGAGTTTAGTTAAATATAATTAAATTTATAGTAATTCCTTTTTGAATATAAAAACAAGCCCACTCCACTATTGTAACTGTACATACGTTCCACATACGTACAAGTTTTTAGTCCCTGCCTCTGTAGTAGATTTAAATTAATAATATTTAATTATTTATTACGCCAATGAAGTAGGGAAAAAGATATGTATTAATGGCTTATCAGTATACAGTATTAGTGTCACGAGACAAAAGCAACATTTCCGAAACTACGGAGAATTGCGCCCCAAGAAGGCTTAAATAATAGTCTGCCAAATCGAATAAAGGTCTAGTATAACCGATAAATACTTAATAATAATAATATTAAGTATCTCATCTTTATTAATCAGGTAAAAGTTATTTAAAGATGTAACTTGGGCAAGGTTAGTTACGATACTTATGTACGATGTAGGGGCACATAAGAAAACTAATATATGATAATTCCCTTTAATTATTAATATGACCGAATCACCGTAGTAACGCCTTCAGCAATTGTCTTATATCATATGGTAAGAAACATGCAATTCACCCTTACATTGGTTTTAAGAGATTTATCGCTATTTTTGCAAAATGATGTATCTTTGATGAAATTTTGCAGATCGCAGCTCACACAATCACCCGATCGTTGTTCGATTGTGCGAAGTTGTTTTGAGTATATGGTTGTTATTTTGAGGGTATGGATACAAAAGAGTCACAACTATAAAAATTTTTTATTTGCATTGAAATTTTTATTAAGAAAATCACTTTACAACCGCACAATTGAAGTGATACATGCGAGCTGCGATCTGCAAAATTTGATCAAAGATACAAATAGCGATGGTTAGTTTATCACGGTTTTTGAAATGGTAGAAATGAGTAAAAAAAATTTCTCTAGTATACCTGTATACTGCGTATACTCATATATTTAGCACGTTGATTTAAGATCGACGTTTGATTAACTTATTGTTTGAAACAATGAATAAATCAAGCATCAATTTTCAATCGATGCGCTAAGGTAATCCGGTATACAAGTATTTGGAGTATACGGGTATACTCGAAAAAAATTTTTTTTACCCATTTTTAACCATTTCAAAAACCGCGATAATCAGTAAAGGATTGAATTATGGATAAGTAATTTATTAAAAATAATGTAATTATATTATAATGTGATTAAAAATGTATAATAAAGGCATCTCTTCTTTCTAAAAGCAGCTTCTTTGACAAAGGTGTAATATTTCTCTAAAACTCCAGAAGGATTCAAATATGTTGTTAGAAAACTAATGACCATATTGCAAGTTTTATGAGAAAAAGTACAATTTTTTTTCTAAATAAAAGAAAAATCTTTTTACACTTGCCACTATACTTTCCCCTGTACCATTCTAAAGAAGCAGTATTTTCAGTCTTTGGTGATTGCATGTTAGATACCAATGCTATACCTGAAGAAGTCCTGGCTTGGAAGAAATTGGATAAAACTAAAACCTGCTACAATAAGCTCCTTTCTCCATTCTAATATGATAAAGAAGAAAAACCTAACATACCGAGAATTGCCATGGTTGTTGTGTTCAATTGTCACAATGAATAATTAAGGTTATTGTTTGGTTATAGTTCTGGTTTAAAGTTGAAGAATTCAATCCATGGTTAGTTAAAGAAGATTGTTAGTGATAACTAAATTGTTTTAGTGTGTTTTATACTTATAATCACACCTAACAAATCATGGATAAATTTACATGGTTTGCCACTTATATTATGCAGTAATGAATGCATTTGCAACCAATCAGCTATGGCCTCACACCAAACCAATGCAGAGATAGAGAAAATACTGCATGTTCCATTTTAAGGAATGTATGGTCTATTAAGCCAGGCTATTAACATTTAGAAAGAAAAAAAGGTCTCCAGTTTCACTAATTATTGTTAGCAGTAATACATATGGATCTTCAGAGATATAACTTTATTTGTGATAATGAAAAGTCAATAAAATCAAGAAATTATGTTTATGAAGAAATGAGATAATAGGGAAAAGAAGATATTGGGAAAAGGGAATGTTAGTGAAATGGGAAAGTTGGGAAAAAGGTTGGGTTGGGGAAAAGGTATATCAGAAAAAGAGAATGTAAAATCTTAAACACTTTTAGTATACAACCTAGTCTTCATATAAGCTTAACAAGAACCAATTGGTATTGAATGAACTTGTTTTAAGATTTATTTTTTTGCAGAAATAGCCACTGGTTATATTCTATATAGGCTTCAATGGGAGATGCCTGAATATGTAGAGGACAATGTACTCAAGCATATCTTCTAAATTGCAAAAAGGATAATATATTCAGTAAACACAATTGTATGATTAAGAAATTTACATCATTTATTCTTCAATTTATTTGTCTCTTTATTTGTTTTATCTTTATTTATTTATTTATTTTTATTTAAATTTGTTATATTTAGTTTCTGTTTTAGTATTATCTTCTTGTAATTGTATTATAAAATTATTTAATAAGCTTGTATTATTTAATGCTTACATTTATTTAAAGCATGCAATGCATATCTATTAATCGCTTATATAAACTAATTTATCTATAACTCTATTGTTAATTCATCATAGTTTATCTAACAGTAATCCTCTCAGAATTGTCTTATCATATGCCCTTAAATTGTACCTTGCATATTTGCAGTCATTATATCACCCATGTTATTGTCTATACTAGCCTTTCACCTATTGCTATCAAAGCTAATTGTGCCTTATAGTCATTCACTCTCTCACCTGGTAGTAACAATGGTTTATATTATTAGAATTAATATCTTTTCATGAAGAGTACTATCTAGCAGTGATGGTAAATAATCTGGTCATTTGCAAATTTTTTAAATGACCTTAAATAACCCCAAAATAACCAGTTATTATCAGTCATCTCAATTGGGTTATTTGAAAATAACTTGTGACCAAATAATCATAGTTATTTATAAATGACTGGGGTTATTTGAGGGTCATTTAGTCTATTGGTTTTGAAATAGGCTGGGTTAGGCTAGGTATTTGTATACTTGAGCCCAAGCTCAATAAAAAATTTTATTTCTAACCCAAGCCAGGAACAGTAAATGATCTGGTCGTTTGATTGAAATTTAAATAACCCCAAATCATCAAATTATGACAAGATCATTAAGCACCTATGTAGGTCATTTGTATATGAAATAATTTTATTGGTCTAAAAAGAGTTATCAAACTTTATTATATTTTTAATTGATAATCATAGCTATATATGTATTAAAGTCAAAGTCTTACTAAGTCAATATTTATAAATTGAAATCTTTTTATTGACTTTTATATAAATATAAAGTGCAGATAGAGATGGATTAATTCCGGAAAGACCAAATAAGGATCGGTCTTATTAACCAGTCTTATGGTTATTCAGTCCCAGTCCTGAGACTGGTCTGAACTAGTCTAAAAATAGGAGTAAGTATTTTATATTTTTCTTTTCTTTTATTTATTTTTATTAGGCATACCTAGTATTGTCAGTAGAATTAATTTGACAAATTTATACTGTTATGGCATGTGCCATATTATTTACCATAATTACTTTGTGCCATAATACCATAATGCTATAATGCTGCAATGTTATATACTATTATATTAAAATACCATAATGCTGTTGTATTTAAATATTACAATGCTATTGCAGTAATGTGTTAAAAACTGTAATGCTGCAATAATATAAATAATATAGAATAACATTTCTCTAGTGTTTATTGCTTAAAAGTAATTTTTAAATTTAAGATAATGCATAGTAAATTTACTGGTTTTGTGAATAGATAATTAATGATCATCATAGTTCATAGTGAAAGAACTTAATTTTTTTTTTGTTTTTACTGTTCAATCAAGATTATTTCTTATAGTTGGGAATAAAGTTTGTTTTCAGATTATCCTAAAATAAAAAGATTTGTTTTTGGATGTTCTAAATTTCTAAATTGTCTCAAATTACCCTAATTTGCTCTATATTTTTATCAATGCAAAAGCAATTAACAATTGACGTAAATGCCCAAGCTACAGACCTCAATGTAATTATTATATTTATGATTAAATTGGTAATAGTAAAGAATGTTATGTTATATTTCAGTTATGGGTGAAGTTTTGTGTTTACAAAAGAAGCATCAATGGAGTAAGCAAAACAAAATAATATCAAGTTCACTTGATTAAATTAATGCAAAAAGTATAATACATAAGGAGTTTTAAATGATAATCACATTTATTATTAATTATATTTTAGACTATATAAATAGGTGTCATCAAGTGAGAACCTGCAATTATGATTTTTGCCAGCTCTGATTTCTGATAAATTTAAATTAAGCATAAGATATATTATATGGTGTGTTAAATTACATTTTTGGGATTTGATCTATAAAATTAATTTCAGAAAACTCACAATCAGTGTATAAAATCTGAAACCAATTTTTGTATTTTTTTGTACACATTTTAAAAATTTTTATATAAAATTGTATACAGCTTATATATTAATTAGAAAAAATTGTGCACACTAAAATAAAATTGTGCATATGTGTACACTGTGCACATGAATTTTATATACTGCTCACAATTCCTGGGTTTTGCTTGTTGACACCCAAATATAAATCACAAATACACTGTTTAATTTGATATTCATAATTCTAATTTTATTTTTATCTACTTAAAATATATTAATTTTGAAAGTCCTTAACAAAGATTTGTAAAACACCTTTGTTTTAAATAACTGACTATGAACAATTTTATTTTACTCTGTACTTTCCTAAAGTATACTAATTAATACAGTAATAAATGGTGATGCCAAAAGAAATGTGACTTCAATCATTCAGAATTTATATGATTGAAGATTTAATTTCTCTTGAAGTTACTTAAAATAATATCTAATATATCTACTTAAACTGATTAATATGAAATTAAGGTATAATGTAAATATAATGTAAATATAATGTATACCTATAAATTTAAATATTTATGTTTAAAAAATATTTATTTGGTTATATACTCATATACTCATTATAGTAAATACTCAAATTATTCACAAAATTATCTTGGCAAAATGGCATTAAAACAAGTAATAGGAGTTTTAAGAAATTTTAGTAGTAGGATATAGTAAATTAAAATATAGTTATGAATATTTGTACTCACGCCTAGTGATGGGACCTCTTGAATTAATAACAATAAATAGTTGCATTATTAATTAGAACCCACTTGATAATAAGCAGTGCAGTATTATTCACTATTTCATTAAATTTATAAAATTCAGACTTTAAGGTTTAATTTATTACAGTTTTGCATATACTGTAATATGCAATTTTTTTAATGTAATCACATAGTAATTATAAATTATTAATAGTTAATAATTTTAGTTACTTTTTAAAATTCAATTCTAGTGCCTAAAGTTATAAAATGATGTATATAAGTATCACTGATTGAATTCCTAGTTTTTAGTGCCTAATATTCATCTATTCCTGGTTTGAAATAATTGCATTACATAGCTATATTATTATAATTATTACAATACTATAGTATTACAGTATCACATTATTACAATACAAAGATCATAGGCAGACATGCGTATGATTGGCTATTTAAATCAATTTAATTTTACATTATTTATACTGTTTAAAGTACTTTTCAAAAAAACGAAAACTACTACGAATAAACAAAAAAAAAGTATATAGAAAGTTTTATTAGGGTTGTAGGACTCCACTATTAAAATTTTTTTTATTTTAGAGAAGTTAGCATAATAGCGACTTTATAAAATTAGGTTATCACCATGCTAACTTCTCTAAAACAAAAAAGAATTTTGATTATTTTTAATAGTAGAGTCCTACAATGCTAATAAAACCTTCTATATACTTCTTTTTTGATTATTTTTAGTAGTTTTCTTTTTTTTACAAAGTACTTTAAACTGTATAAATAGTGTAAAATTAAATTGATTTAAACAATCAATCATACGAATATCTGCCTATGAATGCAAAGGTCTAACTGCTATAGTATTATGATATTATGGCATATAATATTTACATTAATTGGGCTCTGTGCCGTAATTAATTCTACCATATGATAGAATGCCGTAATACCGTAATTCAGTAATTCAGTAATTCTACTAGCAACACTAGTCACATGTTATTATTTAAATTTCAGAGATCAAGGACTGTTTTTTGACCAGAACTAGACCAAAAATATTAATAGACCGGTCCTTTCAAGGACCAGACCGGACTGATCTATCCCTAAGTGCAGAAGTGAATTAATAAAAGTTCTTCAGTTTATATAAAAATTCCAGAATATATGTAATTTATTATTTCGAACAACTTTATTTAAAATATAAATATTAATTGACATAGTAAAATTTTTGACCTTAATATATAGCTACGATTATCGATTATATTTTAGTTTTGTTTGACAGCAAATTCTGATTGGCTAAATGGTGATATAATATTAATTAACATATGTTAAATGACCTTCTAAGTCATTTGGGTCTTGAAATGACCCAATGACTAGTCTAGTCATAGGACTCCGGATAATACTAACAGAGGTACGAGGTGAGTTAATAATAAATTTTCGGCCATTTTGTCTGCTTTAAGACTTCGAATTTTGTCCATTTTTAGTCCTGTACCCTTTAAATTCTGATTTATTTGTCCATTTAATTATCTAACTTATAATTTTATTTCAGAACATTTCGGGTTTTGCAAAAAAAACTTTGCCCAACCTTGCTCATATTTTAGGTTCATTTATTTTCTACTTCGGATCTTTTCGGAATTTCGAAAAAATATATCATATAGATTCTTTTATAATATTAGATATTTATTTCAATAAAATCATGTTCGCTTTAAGCATATGACCTTTTTTTTTAACACCCAGTTTAATACAGTCAGACCTCCCTAAATGCACGTCGTCGGGACCAGCTCTGGAGCGTGCATTTAGAGAGGGTTGCAATTGG
>CAJVPY010005189.1:0-11732 GCA_910591965.1 Dentiscutata erythropus
TAATAATAATAATAATAATAATAATAATAATAATAATAATAATAATAATAATAATAATAATAATAATAATAATAAAAGAACATACCCGCAAACGTAAAAATAGCCACCTCGAGTATAAACCAATTCCCAAATGTACTGTTGATTTTCAAGAAGGCGATGTTGTACGTATACTTTTTGATCCTATAAAATCAGACGATTTAGTGGATTTCTATCATTAACTCTAAAAATGAAGTAAAAATAAAATACCTGTTCTCTTGAGAATGCTGTTAATAACTTTCCATTTTCACCAAGGGTAGTGAATAATTCTTCAAACTCATTAGCATATAAAAAGTCTTCATTACGTTTTCGACACCCATAAAACAAAACCGTATCACCAATTTCATCTCCTTCGGACTTGTACTTGGCTCTTTCGATAACGAACCCTCGAAAAGGTGCCACACCAGTACCAGGACCTACCATTACAACTGGAATTTTGAGGTTCTTGGGTAATTTGAAATTCGTATTTCGAACATGTATGGCAAATTTAACCATGTTGGTACTTTCATCATAGTACTTGTCTCTAGGACCAGAGTACAAGTAGTATGGTGACGTATCTGGGTGTGCAATATTACTGAGTTTGCGATGAACTTGTTGGATGTAATTTGTTGCTAGACCGTAAACCGTCTTTTCAGGTGTAGTTGAAGGTTGATATCGTAAAACTGATGCAGTAATATGAATAGATGTTGGTGTGACTTTAGATGTGCTGGAAATTGAATAATATCTGCATTGCAATCTTGGTAAGGTTTCTATTATCAAATCTAATGGTATGCAATCCAATGGCTTGCCATTCGAAGATATCAATTCTAGAACTTCTCCAAGATTTAAGTGAGCATCAGCAACTTCAATTCGGTAAGCTTCTTTATCTTGCCCTAAAGTAGAGAGTTTAGATTTGCCTTCTTCGGTAGGTGTATAATTCGCCAAAGTGGCAATAAATTGACGGGAGGCCGGTGTATGAATGTCAAGATAATTACGAAAGATCGTGGCATACGTAGTAGGGACTGGGAATGGATACTTTTTAGATGCCGATGCTGCACAATAGTACAAGATTCAATTTATTGTTAATGATATAGTACTTAAAATAATGATGATAATTTTTTAAATTTAGTACACGGCTCCTAATTGTTCACCTATGACCTTTTTTACTTATATTCTCAGGTTGATATTTTCACGGATGATTTAAGTCCGCCGTGAAAATATCAACCGTGAAAACGGTAAAAAAACGTCATGGGTGAACAATTAGGATCCGTGTAATAACTATTACAAGTCACTCTTGTTATATACCCTCTCGACCTAGTGAAGTTAGACTCAAAACCAGTATATATAGACTTATTTTGATAAAGTGAATTTACTAATAAAATTTTTGATACATGAATTTATTAAAAATTCTTTTTATTGATAGAACCGATCCTTCACTGTAACGAGGGTGACCTGTATATTGAATATATTTATATTTAATACTTACGATCTGTGCTTTCGACTGTGACAACAGTGTCTTTTTTCTCCCAAAGTCCCAATACTTTAAGTAAACGATAAACTTCTTGTTCGGGATTCATAGGCCAGATTGCAACATGATCGCCAGATTGGTAATAAAGACCTGATCCAGTAATGTCTAATTCCATATGTACGCAATTACGGTCTGTTGCATTAAACAATTCTCGAGAAGCTGTTATTGGTGATGGATAAGGATTCTTTGCGTCATAGGTGACACGCCTGAATAATGAAATTATCATATTAATCTGAAGTCTTCTACGAAATAAAACCTACCCAATTTATTATTCGTTAAATATACAATTAAACTTACGTTCCAATTTTCAGGGCATTTTCGCTAAGTTCACCATAGAATATACTATCGTTATCGTAATCTTCCAATTCAGTAATCTTGTAGGCGGCAACATGAGCTCTATAAAATTCGCAATAATTATTTAGATTATATATGAAATGATGTAGTTAAATAAATTAAACATACCCAGTTTGTGCTTCATTAGGATCAATATTCATGGCATCACAGACAGCCTTCCACATATCTTCTTTCCAACCAAGGAAATCTTCTTCTAAACTGCCATCGTCATCACCTTCACCACGCTCACCAATTTTTGTAGCACCAAACTCTGTTAATTTGGCATCAACGAGTCTTCCAACAGCATTAAAATGCTCATATGTTTTATTACCCAAAGCAAACACGACGTATCTAAGATTTGACAATGGTTTTTCTTCTATTGATGCACCTTCCGAAAATTCTGGATTATCCGAGTTTATTAATTCCCAGAATTCGACTGCATCATCAGTAGGTTCACCTTCACCTTAATTAATGTAAAAATTCATATAGAAAACTGTCACTAAAAAGATTCAAAAATGCTAATGTGTAAACAAAGAAACAATTACCGTAAGTTGCCATTAAAAAGAACGCCAAACAATTATCTGGAAACTTATCAAGAAGAGTCATGTCACAATCTTCAACGTCGACAGTCATAGTCTTTAAACCAAAACGTTGTAGACCTTCTTTTGCGAGACGAAAAGCATAATCTTCAGCTGTACCGGTTTGTGATCCGTAAAAAAGAACAACGTTTTTATCCTATCAAACCATTAATTGCACAATTGGATTAGAATTTAATGATTCTCAATCGTTAACCGATCAAATTAATCACTGTAATTTAGATTAAAAAAAATAATGACACACTGTATTTCTCATCTTTTTGATAAAATCTTTGTCCTTCTTTGGCGCAATTCTAGGTTGTGGGACTGGTTGATTTATGACAGGAGACTTTTTAGGGCCAAATAAAGTGTCACGGAAAAGGTACAAAACAGCAATGACACCAGCAGAAAGAAGGAAGACAAGATCGAAGGTATCAATGATCGGCTCATCTTGCGGATCTAGAAGTATCGGTTCCGATGATTCTGACATGTTTGATTGAAGATCTTAAATGTATGCGAGGTAGTATTTTTACGGTGAACCCTTTAATAAATTCTTATATTTACACTACAATTAGGGAAACACGGTATGTCGTAGAGCACGAGTTTTCTTTTTTTTTTTCTATCGATTAAAAAATGAAACAAAAAATTATTTAGGTACACAATCTATTAGGAAATGATCCGATAGACAAAGATTACAAAGGTTGGACAAATCTGCTACACTTTTTGTTGAAAAACAGTTGGGGCATTTTCTTTTATAATGAAGTTGATGGAAACCGGTTAAATATCCGACATTATACTGAAACTTTTTCTTAAAAAAACTATTTTCGGAAATTCAAGATTATGGAATTATATTGAACCGCGCTTTTTTTAAAAAAGAAAGAAGCGATTATCAGGGAACCACTAGAATTCCACTTCATTCATTGCTTTTTATGTATTTTCACATGATAGATCGTTATCTTACTTTCCAAAAAACTATACATTATACATTATATGACCTACCTGTTTGTACGTGCACATGGGGATTTTTCAGTTAGCATTAGGTCAATTAAAGTTAATTTGTTCAGTTAAATGGACTACATTTGGACTATGTCCAATAAAATTATAGCATAATTTTGGTATAATTTTGGCTCTATCCGTAACTTATTCGGGATGATCCGTGTAAACATTTCGCGATCCCGGTTGGTTGATTTACACAAAAAAGTCACATGGGTACAAGGGTGAAATTAATTTTCAACTGTTGATTGAAATGTAGAATTGAATGTTTCATTAAAAGATACATATTGTTAAACCTCTCAAAGCCGATATGCACGGTGGATAGATTTTGTATCAGTGTTGAGAGGTCATCAGATTTAAAACATTATAAACTATTGAATTCATATAACGAAAACAGATTTGCTGAATTAATTTTTGAGATTTGACAGCAGTATTTAAATAAGAATTAGATGATGCATTCTTAAGAAGATTTTTATTGTGTTTACTAAATACATGCCAAACTTTATAGCAAAAATTTACAGTACTGTATAAAGTTACGTCATTTACAGTCTTTTATTGGGCTGGAGCAGAGGGGAGTGAAAGACCTTATAGCCATACTCATAGAAATCTTATTGATGTCCGGCTCCCCGCCCCTGAAATAAGTAATGATAAAAATTTTGCAGTCCCCTGTAGAACCTTAATCGGCAATTCGATCATTAAATTGAAAATAAAAAAAAAACTGTAAGGGTTAGATATATTTAAATTGAAATAAAAGCAACTGATTATTAAACCGATTAAAACTCTATATATTGAAAATGCAAAACCACAAAGAATTTATCATCTGAAAAAAAGGCTGCAAAAAATGACGCTAGAAGAAATTAACTTCGATGACACTTGAGGAATATAATCAAAATAATAATGAATCAACAAAAAGGTAAGATCGGTGCAAACGACAAAATACTATTAGTGAAAAAGAGAATGCAGGCCAAAATGACAAACAAACAAATAATAAAAATTATATATCTAAATGTAATATTTATTCACTTGAGTCTCATTATTTTTTTCAGAAATAGAAATGCCTTGTCATTACCACTCGTCTACCAGTTTTCCAATGATGATAAACATATTTATAAAAAAGGATCTGCTCAAAGGAAGCGTCTTTATAGATTACTTGGATTAAGTAAGAGAAAAACTGCAATAGGCCGCCGTTGTGATTTATTAATATGTCCATTTAGTTGGTGAAGTGAGTGGACCACCCTCAAAAAAACTTCCAAATAAAGAAATATTTGATTTTGAAAGAAATAATCGCAACGCCAAAGATGAAAAGAGACAAAGTTTTCCTACTATTGTATTATACATATGACTGGATTATGTAGTAGATACAATAAAAATAAATTGATACCAAAAACATTTTTAGCCGAAAACGATATGGAACCTAATAATAAAACATGTAATAATGTTAGACGTCACTTTCAAATTTCCGTCAATTAAAAATTGACGTACGTAGCTTCGAAATTGTAAATTAAAGTACTTCATATTTTAATCGGTATCGATATGATTTTATATTAAAAAAAAAATAAAAAATTCGCAATGCAAATCAAATTATTTTTATTAAAAATTGTATTTACTTCCATTACGCTAAGCGCTATATGATTTTTGCATGTACCTCGGCGAATACAACCACAACAAAAAGTACAAAGAGCATTGTTCTTACGACAAGACAACTCCTACTTTCACAATTTGTTTTATTATAATGACAGCCATCATTTTTCTTTAAACCTTGTTCAGTTTCTCGGTTGGATGTTCATTTGTTATATTTAGTGGTCCGGTTAAGTTTTGTTGAGCACCAGCATTTCGTAAAGAAATAAATTTGCCCATTGAAATTACATAAAGTTCAGGAAATTCATTAGTGCCTAAGGGTTCTAATTCGTTTGCTGAAAACCATGTATCCAAAATTCTAAACTTGCTTCCAACTTGATATGTATAAATAATTTGACGACATGTTGATTTGCTACCACGATTTTGTTTTAAACTCAGGTACGTTAATTTTGAATTAACAGTTATTTAAGAGCAACGTACAACAATTATACCAATGACAAAAGATTACAAAGTTAAAATAAATTATATTTTTTAAAGAAAAATTCTCCTATATTAACCGTTTATAAACTTTTCTCAATGCATTTTAAGAATTTATTACCAAGTTACCTCGGAATCCTTCTACGATTAATACTTTAATTGTTCAAAAATCTACTTCATTCCATTTATTTTTCATCGAAATTGATCAAGATATTCTACAAACTCTTCCAGAAAATAATCAATTGTCTACTGTATACAACAACGATTTAACTGTTGAAGAGAGTTCTAATGATGCTTTATACCTCTGAAGACTATGCTAAACACTCTTTCATACCTAAATCAGTTTCTAAAGAAACCGAAGCCACAATATTTATTGAAATTAATTATACAAATCAGATTACTAACTTTACAATTTTTAGAACCTAATACATAAGGCTCCAGCCCTATAGAACGCTGCCGTTTTATTACAGTAGATAATATCGAAACTCAGTCATCTATTTATAATTTTTAAAACAAACTTTCATGCGTCATGCATTCTACATATCTTTGATATTATTAACTGCGGTATAGATAATGCTAATAACATGCATTAGTAAACCACATGCTGTAGAATAATAGGTTTTGCAACAGAATTTTTACAGTACTAATGATATAAATCATTAAAATAGGTTCTGTAACCACATAGAATAATTCACAGTAACTCATGCAAACTAACCCAAGCTTAAGCATACATTATAGTCATTGAATAGCGAGTAAGTTCTGTAATAGATTTTTTTCATTGCGGAGAATTTATGAAATTAGAGCATTTTGACTTACTATGAAATGCGTCATTTGCTATTTGTTTTTTGACATTTCTTATTGTAAAATCATATAGATTATGTCTAACCCGTGAAAAGATGGGTTAGACGTTATTTACATGATTTTACAATAAGAAATGTCAAAACCAAATAGTAAATGACGCATTTCATAGTAAGTCAAAATGCTCTTATTTCATAAATTCGCCGTGATGTATAATAACTCGCAATGGGGATATGATAATTTTAATGCAAACTATCTCATTTTAACCTCATATTGTGGTCACCGGAATAGTAAGCACTAATAAAATTTTTTAAGTAGCTCATGATAGAAATTTTAATAATTCCAATGCAAACTAACTTACCTTAACCACATATTAATCGATGGAATAGCAAGTTTTTGTAACAAAATTATTTACAATATAAATCATAACAATTCTAATGCAAACTAACTCATCTTAACCACATATTGTGGTATTAGAAGTAATAGAATTATTTACATAACTCATAATAAAAATTATAATTTAATGCATATTATAGTTAACAGAACAGTGAGTAAGCTCTGTAACAGAATTTTGTTTGCAATAGCTCACAATAGAATCATGATAATTCTTAACTCATCATATTCAAAATAGCGAATAAATTCTACAACAGAAATTTTAACGTAATTCATAATAAAAAATCCTTCCAATGCAACTTTAACTACATATTATAATCACAGTAAGTTCTATATGAAGTTATTTACAGTAACTCACAATAGAAATTATGTTAACTCTGATGCAAACTAACTCACCTTAACCACATATTGTGGTTACTAGAATACGTAGCAAGTCTGTACGTAACAGAATTTTTTCAGTAACTTATATAAAATCCAATGCAAACTAACCCAAACTTATCTACATACTGCAATCACTGGAATAGTAAGTACTGTAACAAAAATTTTTACAGCAACTAACAATAGAAACACGATAATAGTACTCACTGTAATAGACAAAATGATGAATAAATATTATAATATAGAATGCGTTGTAATGAGAGACCATATAAAATAGTTAATTAGAAGTAAAGCGAATTAAACAAAAAATAAGGCAAGAATTTAGCTACCGTATTTGCGCGAAATAACGCGCAGGTGCGCGCTATTTTGAGACCCTGCGCGTCATTTCGGGACGCGCATGCGCGGTAATTCGAAGAGGAAGCTCTACTTTTAGTAATGAACATGGCCTGAAAAATTCGATCAATATTAATATTGTATGTTTAAGGGGACGCGTTATTTTGGGACGCATATGGGCGTTATTTTGAAATAACGCCCATGTGCGTTATTACAGTACTTAATTGTGATAAAGAAGATTGAAATTTTAAAATTTTATATATAACCTAAGTGTATAAAAAATCTCCCCAAAAAATTTGTACTAATATAACACCACAAAATAACAAATAACATGTAAGCTAATACAAAGCTCTGCCTGTTTTGCTATAATTTGAGAATTACACTAAAATTACACTAAGTATACAACAATACAATGCGATACAGCATACTCTATTCTAACTCTCTTTAAGCAATTCAAGTGCCAAAGTACAAATTTGGGCATTCTAAGGGTACTTAACATGGGTGGGTATTTCTTACAAAGTTATGTAGTTTACTACTAACGCAGTGCAAAATTGTACTGAATACTCATAGATATTTTACAGTTATTAAGGTGGGATATAATACATGGGTACTTTGGCGAACGGAATACGGTATTCACTAAATTCCTGCAAATATAATAACTTAAAATGAAATATGTCACAAACTAATTACTTTAAATATATCAATTAATAATATTTTTATTTTTGACAATTAAATTAATTTCGACAGTTAAATTAGTTTCTACGGTTGAATTAATTTCAACGGTTGAATTAATTTAAGCTATTAAAAATAATTTCTGTTTCAACTGTTGAAATATCATAAAAGTAAATTTTAATTTCACTCCATTTATATCTATAGGTACATGGCTTTAGACGACCCCCAATGGCATAGTCCATGTCCGCCACCAAAAATAATATTTTCGAAAGCAGTTTCTTATATAGGTTTTTGAGACTTATGACAAAGCGAACGTCTGTTTTGAATTTTCCTGTTCGTGAATTGGTGAATTGGAATTGTTCAGAGATAAAATAGGATGTTACTTTACATCTCTCGAAGCGATGAGCAGAATTATTGAACAAACAAATATATAATATGGCACGTATAGAGTCTTTTCTTGTAGGCTTTAAATTAGTGAAATTTGGTGGCGTGGTAGAGACCTTCAACGCTCTCCTATCATTCAAATCTCTACGCCGAGCCACGAAGCTAGTGTAAGGGCGCAGACAACCTCTACGAAAATCACCAGGGCTACAAGTGCAGTAACGTGACTTGCGGCGCAGCCAAACCAAAACTGCACATAACTTTATATACTAACGTTAATGAAGCCACAGCTATTCACAAGAAAAAATATTCGCGATAAACTTACCACGAACAGGCCTAATTTCTTTTTTTTTCGGTTCAAAAATTGAAAACTTAATTTCCGGCCAAAATTAGGATTTGAAAATCATCGGCCTAAATTAGATTAACGCAGATCAAATGTCATGATCACGTTACTGCATGTAAACTGGGTACATAGATTTAAATTTGCTCGTATAAATTTTTTTTTTTTTTGTGCGCATTTTTTTGCATTTGCATTTGCGCAAATAAAAATTTTTTGAATTTATAACACTGATGGTCGCCCTGGATGATTCAGTGTGAATAGACATAGCCTAATCAAAAATGTTATTAGTTGCCTAATGGTCTAATTGTCTAATGTCTATTCAATTTGGTTGGGAATAAACAATAGGCAAGGTTGGGCTGGACATTGGACATGAACATTGGACAACCCTTGTTCAGTCCAGTCCAATCTATTGGACCAAAAAGTATTGAACATTGGACATTGTGTAATATACAAATCATGTAACAAATAGCCAATCAAAAATCTTCACATTATCACACCGAAGAAAGTTGTGATCACGTGATAAAGATAATATTTATAAAAAGTTCATTAAATTTAAGGTTAGCATTTATATTAGAGCTAGAAATTAGTGAAATATGTATAGTAAAATCGCCCAAGGAAAGCTTTTTGTTAGGCCATATATTCACCAAAGATTTTTTTATATTTTTTAAAATTATTGGACATATTGGACTGGACATATGTACAAGTATTATGTCCAATGTCCAGTCCAGTCCAATAGCATAAAAATGGTTGGACATATGTCCAGTGCCAACACTGACAATAGGTAACTATTTTTTTTCGCCTAAATGTGACTAACAATGTCTATTTATAATTTGTCTATTGGTCTATTTGTTTACAGCTGTTCTCATAAATTTTGGGACAAACTAAAAAATTGTTGTTTCCTGAAATCTCTTCAGTTTTATCCAGGTGGGTTAGTGGTGCTATAAAAATGTCACGGTCTTGTAATCTCTGACTGTTTCTGACCCAGAGAGTAAAGAGATAATCAAGATAATCAAAAATTTTGAATGTATGTACAGTACGTACATACACACCAGATATACTAGTAAGAGTCTAAAGTCTTCAAAACTATAGATTAGATCTAATTTCTAAAATAGAACAAAGCTCTGAGAAAACAGATTCCTTACACTGAGGCTTTTATATAAAACTTATAAGAGCGAGAGAATTACAAGAATCAAGACAGTATAACAGAAAGATCTTTATAGTGACAGTGTTCTATTTATTTCAATATTAAGTAAAGATTGGTTTATTTACATTAATACAATTTCTTTTGTATTTTAACTATAATATATTTTACATTGTTTTTACTTATCTAAATTTACAAAATCTATTGCAGCCAAAAAGCCAAATTTTCTTTTTTTAGTGGTTTTGAAGTTTGTTGCTGTGTTCTAGCTTTAAGAACTTCATTACATGTTGTAATTTCGTTAATTAGAGGTTGTTTAAGGGTAGTATATGTTTTATAAAGCTTATCATTTTTAATATTATCACTTATAATTTTTACTAATATTTTAAAATTTTTTATATCAGAAGTTAGCTCTATTCTTCTATTTTCAATAGTTTGATACCATTTATGGATAATTGTACTTATGCTGCAACTATCTATCGGTATTAACCTGTGCTGGGATTCTATAATATTGCTTTGTTAGGTGTTATTCCAAGAATTATTGTTTAAGCTAATCCTTGGAATTCTTATTTCAAAAGAGATAAGAGGATAGTCATGACAGCACATGGTTGTAAGAAATTGTGAAAAAAAGGACAAATGTTCTGCTAAATATTTTTTCACTAAATGTTTGTATATATAATTGGGGCTGTGTAAGAATGCAAAACAGGAGCAAATCCAAATATTAACATCAGTATGATAATGCTCTTCTATGCTTATATTTTTTTCTAGAGCTAATTTTTAGTCATGCTTGAATGCATTCCAATATGATGGAAATACACGATTATAACAAAACCTTCTCTATGTATTTCTTATATCTGGTATGAGGTCTTTAGTAATAATTTCTGTTAAGCGATCAAGACGTGGCCGGTTAGAGTAATATTTATAATTATACTTTAGAACACACCAATAAGATTCAGTAATAATTGTGGCTCTGGCAATAGGCATTGCTTTTGGATAAACTGCTCTGGCAAATAAGCACTAATCTACTTGATTATACCAACTCATCCATAAGTATCCCTATAAATTACAAAGATTTTTTTGATAGCAAAACTAGTAAGCTTCTAAAACACTTTGGTAATAGATGTCTTCTGGTATAAGAAAAACATTTTTACTTACTGGTATAAGTGGGTGTAACAATGTGTGTTTTTTAATTATTTTTAGCAACTCTTTTCTAAATTCTTCAGAACATATATCACTTTGGTGTTCTACTGGAAACCAGATTGGGTTAATAAAAGGAAATTGAGTATGTATCTCATTTGCCTTTTGTTCTGAATATAGACTTTTCTGATCACTTCATATGCCAAAGGCAAAGGTGTATAACTGCATAAGGCCAAACATCTTTTATAGCAGCAATTTCACTGGAATCCTTGTCTGAAAGGACAAAAGCTGGTAAAATGCCTTCACTTCGTAGCCCAATAAAAAATTCTTTAAGAACACTGACATGGTTATATACACTATTATTGGAATTTGATAACAATTCTTCAGATGCAGAAAATGTATCTACATACAAATACACAAGAGGTAGACCATGTCTAAAAAAAATTAAAAAAAAAGAAATACAAACGAAAAAAAAAGAAGAGAAAACTAAATTTAAGTTAAAAAAAATAAAAAAAGACACACCCACCGCAATTAACATTTACTTATACATGCCGCACAAACATTTGGGATTTGGGATTTTTCCATAGACAAACCCGGACAAATGGGATTTTCCAATTATACTTGAAATCCCATAAGCCCAAACTGGACAAATCCCAATCCCAA
>CAJVPY010005190.1:0-11731 GCA_910591965.1 Dentiscutata erythropus
CTCGACAACCACCAAGCCAAATTCGATGAATTTTTTTTATTTGCATTCTACAGATTCGTAGAATTCAAATAAAAAAAATTCATCGAAATTGGCTTGGTAGTTGTCGAGATGTCCTCGCTCAAAGTTTGAGAAAATTTTGGTGCAGCTTTTGTTTTGATATACGTTTTGGGTTTTTTAAAAACTTTGAGCGAAGATATCACGACAACCACCAAGCGAATTTTTTTTCATTTGCATTCTACAGATTTGTAGAATTCATATAAAAAAAAAATTCATCAACTTTGGCCCAGTAGTTGCAAAGATATCTTCGCCCAAAGTTTAAAAAAATTTTGCATAGTTTATTTAGATAGACGTTTTGATTTTTTTCAAACTTTGAGCAATGATATCTTAGCAACTACTGGACCAAATTCGATGAACTTTTTTTTGTTTGAATTCTACAAATCTATAGAATTCAAAGAAAAAATGGTTGTTAAATTTGGTCTGGTAGTTACCAAGATATCTTTGCTCAAAGTTTAAAAAAAAGCTAAATCTGCAGGGGGTGGCATTAGCAAATTTGGGGGTGGAAATAGCAACTCTCTAAACAAAACGTATAATAAATTTGTTACTAAGACTGCTTCTTCTTGAATAACTGCATGTATTTCATCATTATTAGAGTGAAGCATGTGGGCAAAAAAACAATTTTCTTAAGCTGATTCCTAAACAAAATTTGAGCGCTGTTCAATAGAAAAGGGAGAGATCTCCTTTTTAATTCTGGTTTGACCAGATTTAAAAAGGAGATCTCTCCCTTTTCTATGATTGTTATTATTTGGTAGCACACGAACCTATTATGGCCTTATTCATCCCCAAACCTGCGATTTAGGGGTGTTACTTATTATAGCTAGACCATGGTCACGGGTACTGCACCATACTAAAATTAAATCTCGGTATTACTGGTGTACAAAATAGCTACCGGCATATTAGCCTGATCATAATTAACAGCTTCGGGGTTTCGGAAACTTTATCCGAAATCCGAAACTTTCTGATTTGGCAAAAAAGGTTCGTTGCCCAACTCTAATACAGATACGTATATACATAACATTGTATTCGTTAATAAACGTTTGTATTTCTATAAATCGCTTTATATGTTCACTAACCGCCCAACACTAAATTAAAGATCTTAATCTAATGGGAGATTCAAAATTAATAACTTCATATATATTGTTTTACCGACTGCATTGGATATTGACGATAAATTATCAATCATTGACATAGATTCAAGTGGGCTTAAAGTGAACTATAAAGGTAAGATGAAAATGAGAAATCTTACAGAAACATATTTAATGAGTTTTAATCGTTAGTAGTTTAAAATCTTGCTAACTTTTTAATTTAATAAAAACTTTTTGAAGACCCTGATGATTATAAAGCTGCTATAATTCGAGCAAATCATCCAATCCCTCCACAACGTGAGATATTTTACTTTGAAATTAAAATTATAAATAAAGAAAAAATGGGTAACATCATTTTCGTATCAAAATATCACCCTTGTTTTTAATAATCCTTTATTTATATTTCTTTGAAAGAATGATTGGAGTCGGATATTGTACAAAGCAAAGCAATAAAAAAATAGACAGTTCAGATTATATAAATAATATGCTCATGCTTGGTAATATAAAATTTGGGTTGGCCTCCTATTTTTAGACAAATTAACAATCAAATTCGAACATAGTAACAATCAAATTTGAATCAATTTCAGATCAATTTCGGACATAGTAGCAAATCAAATTTGGACATCTTAGTAATCAAATTTGGACAGCGATATGATGTAATTCAAATCACATGAATTCGACTTTTCTTATTAAGATGAGTCGAATAGTACCAACATCGCATAATTTGGATTACTAGATCACGAAGTATCGCTGTCCGAATTTGATTGCTAAGATGTTCGAATTTGATTACTAAGATGTTCAAATTTGATTATTGTGATGTTCTTGCTATGATGTCTAAAATTGAGTTCAAATTTATTGTCACTATGTCCGAATTTAATTGTTAACTTGTCTAAAATAGGTGGCCAAAACCTGTATTTTCATATTGTCACAGATTAACATATATAAAATTTTTAGGACAGGAATACAAGGAAAATAAGGAAAATAAATCATGGGGTGTGGTTACCATGGTGATGATGGATATTTTTTCTGTTCAGGAAATTGTGAACCATATGATTTATCAGATACTCCTGGATATACTACTGGTGACATAGTTGGATGCTATCTAAATGTTAGAAATTAGATAGTATTTTATACTAAAAATGGAATCAACTTGGGTAACCAACATTTTAGAAATTGAAGTTTATATTTTTTAAAGCAAATACATAAAAATTTAATGATTATAAAATATTTTAAGGAATTGCGTGCAATATACAAAACGATTTCAGAGGCATTCTATATCCTTGTGTTGGATTTAGGTCGCAAGGAGGATCAGTAGAAGTGAATTTCGGTAACGAAAAATTTAAATATTCTGGTAAATATATTCAAAGGATTTAATCGTCTTTGGTTTGTTTAGATTTTAACCTTGTCAATATATGGGTAATTATTTTGAATCCAGACCAAAATGTTTTTATAAAATTGGTCTGGGCTAAAAAATAATTACCCATATACATATATTTCAATTGATAGCAGTAACTAATGAAGATATTAGTGAAGACATCAGTAAAAAGTCAAATAATGCATTTACATTGGAATATCAAGAAAAGGTTTATGTTACTATGTGGATATGAAAATATACTTACTAATTTAACCGATGAGTTAACAAAATCACTAGAAAAAGAACCAAGTAATGTATTTGAATTAAGCTACCGAGGAAAAATATATTTTATTGTGGGCAAATATGATAAAGCGTTTGAAGATTTAACTAGGTTGCTAGAAATTGAACCAACTAATACAATAGCATTAAGATATCGAGGAGAAATTAATTATATTATGAAAAGGTATTCTGAGTCAATTGCTGACTTGAAGAAATTATTAGAAATTAAACCAAATGACATATGGGCAAAGAAAGCTTATGAATTAGTTAAGGAATTGTAAGTACAATGCATTTGTAAATTTTAGCAGCTTAAAAAAGTTTAGAAGTAAATAATAATTTGATCACCACTACAGCTCGTATGTACAGTAACCGAACTTTTCACAGCAAACCACTTTACTAATCACGATACTTTGCAGCAACCTTTGATTTTTCTAAATGTGTTTACTATATAATTAGAATATAATTAAAATATAATTAAAATATTTTTATTCTGTTAAATAGCTACATCGGGTAATTTTTTTGTCTCATTATTGCGCAGATCTTTAATAATATATATACATATCAGATCTGCGCAAAACTTCAAATTGATAGCGATTACGTATTGAAGAAAGTTTTGTAAATCTGCGCAGAATTTTACTATCGTTATTTTAATATTTTTGCAGATCTGATTTAAAAAATTCTATCGTAGCCTGCACTTTTAAAAATTATCTCAGATCTGAATACAAAAAATATTCCCGATGTATTAACTATTTTTTATCCTATTATCGTTATTAAGTGTTAAAATATTACTAATATTATTAATGTTATAATTATATTATAAACAAATGATATTAAACATGTTAACAGAATTACAAATATATTTTTAAAATATTATCTATAATAATATTTTCAATATATGTTTAACACATATCTATCATCCAATAAATTATATCGTAGTTATATAATAACTATATAATAGTTATGACAAACATATTTAAATTTAAAGATTTCTGCTAAGTCCATTACAAAACTAACATAACCCTATCTAAATTACTTATGCAACCACAATAGTTAGTAAGTACAGTAACCGAACATACAAATCACGATAAGTCCATTATAAAGCTAACAAATCTCTATCTAAATCACTTATGCAACCACAATAGTCGGTAAGTACAGTAACCGAATTTTTTATAGCAAATCGCTATACAATTCAGGATAAGTCCATTACAAAACTAACATATCCCTTTCTAAATCACTTATGCATCACAGCTCGTAAGTACAGTAACCGAACTTTTTATAACGAATTACTTTATAAATCACGATAAGTTCTGTAGAAAACTAACATATACCTACCTAAATCACTTATGCAACCACAGCTCGTAAGTACAGTAACCGAACTTCCACAGCAAATCACTTTACAAATCACGATAAGTCCATTACAAAACTAACATAGCTCTATCTAAATCACTTATAGTCAGTAAGTACAGTAGCCGAACTTTTACAGCAAATCACTTTAAAATCGCGAGTCCATTATAAAACTAACATAACCCTATCTAAATCACAGTTAGTAAGTACAGTAACCGAACTTTTACAGCAAAATCACTTTACAAATCACGATAAGCTCATTAAGAACTAAAATAACCCTATCTAAATCACCACAATAGTTAGTAAGTACAACAACTGAACATTTTACGGCAAATCACTTTACAAATCACGATAAGTTCATTATAAAACTAACATAACTATCTAAATCACTTGTGCAACCACAGCCTGTAAGTACAGTAATCGAACTTTTTACAGCAAATCACTTTACAAATCATGATAAACTAACATAACCCTATCTAAATCATTTATGCAACCACTATAGTTGGTAAGAACAATTTACAGCAAATCACTATAAATCACGATAAGTAAATTGTATAACTAACCTATCCAAATTACTTATGCAACCACAATAGTATGTAAGTACAGTAACCAAACTTTTTTCATCAAATCTCTTTACAAATCACGATAAGTCCATTACAAAACTAACATAATCCTATCTAAATCACTTATGCAACTACAGCTCGTAAGTACAGTAATCGAATTTTTACAGCAAATCACTATACAAATCACGATACCGTAAACTGCTATATACAAGACCCGAGTCTGTTTCATTTCACCGATTTTAAACCCTATAATCAGACCTGTGGATCTCTTGTATGGGTGTAGGTCTGATAATCGGGAGTTTATTCTATTTATTTAGTGTTTTCCTATTTATATACCCGGATATTTTACATTTACCTTAATTTTATCCTGTTATAGACCTGGATCGATACCTGGGCGGTCTTGTACATGGCAGTTTACAAGTCCATTACAAACACAAAACTAAACTAAATCACTTATGCAACCACAATAGTTAGTAAGTACAGTAATCGAAATTTTTACAGCAATCACTTTACAAATCATGATAAGTCCATTACAAAACTAACATAACCCTATCTAAATCATTTATGCAACCGTAATAGTATGTAAGTACATTAACAAACCTTCTTACAGCAAATTACTATAATATCACGATAAGTCCATTACAAAACTAACATTGACTATCTTAATCACTTATGCAATCACAACAGTATGTAAGTACAGTAGCCGAACTTTTTACAGCAAAACACTTTACAAATCACGATAAGTCCATTATAAACTAACATAATTCTATATAAATCACTTATGCAACCACAGCGAGTAAGTACCGTGACCAAAATTTTTAAAGTAAAGCATTTTACAAACCACGATAAGCCCATTACAAAACTAACATAGCCCTATTTAAATCACTTGTAGTCAGTAAGTACAGTAACCGAACTTTTTACAACAAATCACTTTAAAAATCACGATGAGTCCATTACAAAACTGACATAACCCTATCTAAATCACAGTTAGTAAGTATAGTAACCGAACTTTTAACAGCAAATCATTTTACAAGTCACGATAAGTCCATTGCAAAACCAAAATAACCCATCTAAATTACTTATGCAATCACAGCGAGTAAGTACAGTAACCGAACTTTTTATATCAAATCACTTTACAAATCACAATAAGTCCATTACAAAACTAACATACCCCTATCAAAATCATTTATGCAACCACAATAGTCGGCAAGTACAGTAACTGAACTTTTTACAGCAAATCACTATACAAATCCACGATAAGTCCACTATAAAACTAACATAACCCTATCTTAATCACTTATGCAACCACAGCGAGTAAGTACAGTAACCGAACTTTTTACAGCAAATCACTATACAAATCACGATAAATCCATTACAAAACTAATATAACGCTATATAAATCACTTATACAATCGCAGTGAGTAAGTACAGTCAATATACAAATCACGATAAGTCCATTACAAACTAACATAACCCTATCTAAATCATTTATGTAATCACAATAGTCCGTAAGTACAGTAATCTAACTTTTTACAGCAAATCACTTACAAATCACGATAAGTCCATTATAGAGTTAACATAACCACAATCACTTATGCAACATAATAGTTAGTAAGTACAATAACCGAAATTTTTACAAAAAATCACTTTAAGTCCATTACAAAACTTACATAACATTATCTAAATCATCTATGCAACCACAGCAAGTAAGTACAGTAACCGAGCTTTTTACAGCAAATCACTATACAAATCATGCTAATTCTAATGCAATAATTAATTGTATGTTATTAACCCATGATAGACGGTACATATTATTCATAAAGTTTTGGCTCTTGATAATAAATTATATTTATACTTTTCAACACTCTATTAAGATTGGAGAACGAGTTTCATAATTGGACAAGTGATAATCATGACATTGATCAACTAATTCGACAAACACAAATTTATGCCAAGCAATTTAGAGACATTATTGAATGGATACCCTTTAGCAAATTTACAAATATAAAGTATATTGCTAAAGGAGGCTTTGGTACTGTTTTTAAGGCAGTATGGATTGATGGATATATTGCAGGTGTTGATCAGCAGAAGAATGAATGGAAGAGAAGTTCGCAAATGGATGTTTGTTTAAAAAGTCTTGATAGTTCTAAAGATATAAAGCGCAAATTTTTAGATGAAGTACGTATTAATCTTAATTTTTACGTCATTAAAGTGTAATCTTATTTATTCTAAAATATTTTAGGTTGAAAATCAGCACAAGCATGGGGGCGATTCGGCAATTGCAATTTATGGAATAACTAAGAACCTAAAAGACGGTAACTATATGATCGTTATGCAGTATGCAAAGCAGGGAAGTCTCCGAAAATTGTTAGATAGTAAATATGATGAATTAAATTGGGCTTCTAAAATAGTTAACTTATGTTACATAGCTAATGGGCTTAAACCAATCCATAAAGCTAAATTAATGCATAAAGATTTTCATTCTGGAAATATAGTTAATCAAACTATGTATAATTCTTACATTACTGATTTTGGCTTATGTAAGCCAGTGTCACAAGACTCAAATTCTAAAGCACTTTTTGGTGTGCTTCCTTATGTTGCTCCAGAGGTGTTATATACAAATGGAAAGGAATACACTCAAAAATCAGATATTTATTCTTTCGGAATAATTATGTCGGAAGTTTTCACCAGATATCCTCCATATCATGATATTCCACATGATAATGAATTAGCAATTCAAATTTGTTATGAACTTAGACCTAAAATTAGATGCGAAGTTCCTAAACTACTTTTGGATCTGATGAATAGATGCTTAGACGCAGAACCTCAAAATAGACCAACTGCTGAAGAATTAGTTAAAATGCTGAGTCGTTTTTATCATGATTCGAAATACAAAAAAACCGAATTATATAAACAAATTAAAAAAATTAAAGACTCAGGTAAAAGCTTCTCAATAGACCAGGTTAAGCTAGTACGGCTCAACTATCAAACACATCCACAAGCTATTTACACAAGTCGGCTTTTAAATCTTTCAAATCTTCCTGAGCCATGTAACAATATTTATTATATCTTAAAAAGTTTTTTTTTTTGAAATGTATTAATTATAAAAATTCTGATTAATGAATATACGTAGTAAATGCAAATAATGATATATTAAGTCGATCCATTGATCCAGTTGAAATTCCTGATGGTAAGTAATACATATTCAATCATTTATAATTAAAAAAATTCATCCCTTATTTTATATTGGTATTTAGATTAAAAATCGTATCTTAAGCGAACACATAATTTTATTCAGATATTCTATGGTGTTGTTGGTGTTAATATATTTTTAGGGTTAGGGTGCAATTATAGGTTTTTTTTTAATATAATATAATGTATATTAGATATAAGGTTCCAATTTTAGTTTTTGTGAGGTTTTTGGGGTCCCGAGCACTTTTACTTAGAATACCCGATCCCGTTTACTTAGTATGGTTTTGAGAAATAGGGACCTAAGGTGTTGAACATCTAAGGTGCAGAATAGTAAACTCGACTTTATTAACCTGGTTTATTATATGTCGCCATTAAATTGCTACATACTCAAATTTTATAATACGATTGTCTGAAGCGAAATAAAGCAGAGATACTAATTTAATCATTGTTTCTGCCTTACTTTACTTTGAACAATCATGTCATGTGATTTAAAACAAATTTGAGTTTAATTGGCTGATCATCTTTTATTTTATTTTTTATAAGAGACAATTTATATATCACAAAGGTCATTCAATATAATTTTTAACAATATATACTCCAATATTAGATTTAACCAAATTTTCAAAAACTAATCATTAAATAATTTACAAATATTTTTCTATTTGCAAAAATCAAAATTTTTTAAATAAAATGTCTCAAAGTGTATTTTACATTGGTTTCAGCCATATAAAAACAACCAATCGATTAATTAGTTTAATTGATCAATTATTATTAATCGATTAGTTGTTTATTGCAAAAAAAAAGATCAAGAATCGAAAATTACTAAAAATCGAGCAATTTCTTATTAATTTTTTTTTTTTTTTTTTTTTTTAATGACAAATTAAATTATCGATTAACGCAAAACGATTATCGATTTGGAACATTACCCTAAACCCTAAAAAAACTTCCCAAAAAATTTTTAAAAATTCATGTCAAAATACTGCTGAACATCCCAAAACTGATATGCATGGTGGATAGATTTTGTATTAGTATTTAGAGGTTATCAGATTTGAAACTATAGTTGTTAGACGAAATCTCGAGGTTTCGCGCTGATGAAACGCAAAACCTAGTTTCGTCTTTCGTCAATTAAAATCTTAAATGACGAAACTGACGAAACTTGACAAAACTAATAAAGACGAATATACAAATAAATGTTGTTGAAAATCATTGATTATGTGTATAAAAAAATAAACTAACAAAAACAGAAATTTATAAAAATTACAAAAAATTTTATTATATAATAGGCATCGGTTCTAGTGAGAAATCGCGATCTTTCAAATTTATTTTGCGTCAGTATGCTTTAATTCATTATTTGTGTTATTTCATGAGTAATATAGCTTTGGCAAGGTTATTTCAACCGGTCTATATCAACCCTAGCGTTGTTCAGAAAAAATGAACTGGTTTATTTTCTAGCATACATGTAATTTCAGATACTGATCACTGAATAAATTATGAATGTTAATTCAACGAAAATAACTTTTTTTTTTTAGTGGGAACATTAGTGTTTCATCTTTTTGAGCGTAAGGTTTCGTCTTTCGTCAGAAGAATTTGGGGTTTTGACTTTCGTCAGAGGTTTCGTCTTTTGAGGGTCTTTCGTCATCATGCAAAAAAGGTTTCATCTAACAACTATATTTGAAACCATTATAAACTATTAGATTTACAGTATATATCGGAAACGGACTTGGTTAATTTTTTATCAGATTCGGTTATCGATTTTGAGAGGATAGATTTTGGGGTTCAACAGTAGATCCAAAGTTCAACATCAGCCAACAATAAATGTTTTTTATATTCACCCACCAAGTTAATGCGAACAAAATAGATAAATAATAAATGCTCATGAATGTGAATAGCTTATTTTAAATATTTAGATTAATAAATGTTCTTTATGCTCACTTCCTAAATTAATGCGAATAAAATAAAATCAAATAGTAAATATTAGTTTAGGGCTTGGATCCGTTACCCGTTTTCATATTAAATTTAACGAATATCCGACGGATTTTACTACAGTATTAAATTTAGTATCTAACGGATAACAGATCCAACTTCTTGTTTTAAAACTTAGATTAATAAATGTTCTTTACACTCCCAGACTAAATCAAGTGGTTAAAATAAAATTTAATAGTAAGCTTTCATGAACTTTAAATACTTAGATTAATAACAGACAAATGCTCTTTATACTTACGGACTAAGTTAATGTGAATAATCGATTTTAGCATACTGTTTGAATAGAACATGAGCTATTGCAAATAAATGATTGTTCTCATTCATAAAATTTATCATTATACTTACTCCCTAAATGATTAAATATGTTAATTAAAATTTTAAAAGTACTTGTTAATCCAACTACGATATTCGTCTTCACTCTTTTCCACGCTAATACCGTAATAGTAACAAATGGCAGTTTTAAAATTCCCATAATATTACCAGCCTTAGCAGATTTTAAATAATGAATAAATGCTTTATGCTTATCTATTTCAACCCTAATTCCTAAATAATAACAATAACCAACTTGATACATTCCGTTAGAGTTATTCATTTCTGCAGATTTTTGATAATGAATGAATGCGTTATTCTCGTCTTTTTCAACTCCAATTCCATATTCGTAACAATAACCAAGTCAGAATATTCCATCTGGATCATTCATATCTGCTGATTTTTGACAATCGATGAAGTTCAATCGGTTAAAAGCATTGGTGATTTTAAAATTTTCAACTGATGGGCTTTTGTCTTTTGTATCTGACATTTTATATCCAAACACTATATGCTGTATGAGAAAGACTAATTTCATTGAAATGTTGAATGTATACTTGCCGGACAAACTCATGGGATTTGGGATTTGGCCATGGACAAACCTGGACAAATGGGATTGTCCGGCCATATTTGAAAATCCCATATGGCAAAACTGGACAAATCCCAATCCCAAATCCCAAATCCCAAACTCTGGTCAAATCCCATTCCATATCCCAAATCCCAAATCCCAATTCGAATCCCAAGTCCCAAATCCCATCCCATATCCCAAATCCCAAATCCCATCCCAAATCCCAAGTCCCAAATCCCATCCCAAGTCCCAAATCCCAAATCCCATCTTATATCCCAAGTCCCAAATCCCATCCCATATCCCAAAAACCCGCAGATGTGCACATGATAAATTATCAACCTTGTGACACGATTATAATACCTTTTTTAATTTTTTCTAAAGCTTAAAGCGTATAATATTTCGCTTTTTTGCTTAACCGTTTAAATTTTAAAGTTTCAATCGACTATTTGACTGCTATGTATACATATAGGTAGAACTTTTCTTTGAAGTAGGTCTTGCAAAGGTCCATTTAATACTCAAAGTAAAAGTATGCTTTTACTGAGCAACAAGTATTACTTAGACGGTTTGAGGTATAGCAACTATGGTGTTCGACACTTATGATGAATTTAGTGAGCTCACATAATATTCTAATGAATTTTTTATCGATTTTTAGTTACAAATATTTGCATATCTCTAAAATTCAAACGACAGTAAGGTAATAATGATGTTTGACTTTTATATATGTAAAATTAAGATATTGTTTGTTTTATTAAATTATTTTACTATCATCGCTTCGAATGGTTGAAACTTCCGGTCAAGTTTTCTCGTAGCCAGAATTTAGCTTCTAAGAAAGATAAGTTACTTGTTTCAAAATTAATTTATAATTTTTGTTATTAGTTACCGAACTCATCAGTAACTTAGCAGATTTAGGGTGTTCTCAAGCAGCACGTTCGATGTGATTAGCTAGTGATCGAGATAGTGCTCAACCATTATGGCGTTATTAATTAGGCCATTTTTGAGA
>CAJVPY010005191.1:0-11731 GCA_910591965.1 Dentiscutata erythropus
CCAAGCAGGTTCCAGAATCTTCTCGTTCCTCAGTGTTACCAACACTATCGGGACATCCTATATCCACTCGGTAGTACACAGACGCCCGATAGTGCCAACTTTCTAATACAGAGCATTGGTGTAACCCGAAGTTACAGGTTAATCTAAGCCTCAACTTAATGAAGATCCATTACCATAACGCAAGCCTATTTTTCAAACTTTCGTTGTCCGTGGGATTTGAACCCTAGACCTGCTACTTGGAGAAGGTAACGACTTGACCACTTCACTAAGCCGCCACACCTCCTTGTATACTACTAGTTTTGTTTTGTTTGAATTTATTTTAATATTATTTAATTTATAAAACTTATTTGATATATTAATTATTTTTTGCATACTTTCTTGATTGGCTATTACTCATGTTGTATTATTTATATATGCTAGTATCCTTATATACTAGAAACTGGAAACCAGTATGCATCCAGAGTATAAACTCTTTATAATTTAAAAACTAGAAACTAGTATAAATTTAAAATTTAAAATTTTAAAGTAGTATATATACTGTATATTATATATTGTATATACTGTAATATTATAATTATTATATTAAATTTATAAATACAGTTAGATCTCAATAAATGCATCCTCTCTAAATATATATTTATATAAAATCTCTCTAAATGCATATCTCTTTTTTGGCTCAATTTAATATAACACTTATAGATTTTTACTTCTCTAAATATATAATCTCTTTAAATACATGTTTTTAAAAATTTTTACTATAGTCCTGATGCTATGCATTTAGAGAGGATTGACTATAAATAAATATTTATTATTATAAATACAGTATATAAAACAAAATTAATTTACTATTGTATAATAATAAATTAATTTAAATTTTTTTTATTTTTAATTATATATTAAAAATATATCTATAGTGTTTTTATACTTATTGTATATTTTTATATTTTTATAAGTTTTATATATTAAAAACTAAAAAACAGTATGTCTAAAGCATTAAATTTTAAACAATAATTTTATTACAATATATTTAATTTTTTAATTTAACTTATTTTTTATAATTTTTTTATTATAATTTTTAATTTATTTTATAATTTATTATTTTATTTATTTATTTATTTTATTTTTTTTTACTATTATTTTTACAATTTAATTTTTTATTATAATAATTTATTTTTGTAATTGTAAAGTAAATTATTTGTAATACAGTCAAGGATATTTCCATATTTGGGCAGTATCAGTCACACTATTTATAGTATAAGATCGCTGATCAAATGATTCTAGAATCTGTTATACTAATACGAAATATCAAAATCAATTAATCGAGTAACTCCAAAACTTTGTAACTTATATACTTTTTAACTCTAAACAAACATAAGCATTTTTAATCTGCAACTCTAAGAACTTCACTTATAAGAGTTACTATTATTAGTACTAGTTATATTAACTATATATATGTCTTGAATGCTAAAAATATTCAATGAAAAAAAAAAAATTGAGAGGTTACATGTAAGATTTAAACTTTCTACTTGGTTTTCTATTGTAATAATAACAAGCTTATTTTATATATTCCAAATATTATAGAGCTAAACTATTGAATTATTAAGCATAGTATTGGGTTAAGTAATAGGTCAATAACATATATAAGTATTATTATTTAATTATAAAAGATAAAGATTATGTTATATTTTTAACAAAAATCACAATGATTTAAACTGTAAAAACAAGATTAAACAATTTTATTTTTATAAATAAATTTTAATATTAAGATATATAGATTGACGTTAACGTGAAAGTAAGCAAATATAAGCTTCAATAAACTAATACAAAAGTTGTTGAAGACAAAATTTAGATCTTACTCAATATTAAGTTATGTCTATGAGATACTTCAAATAGTTTAAATAAATTTGTATAAGTTAGTGATAAATTTAATAAGAATAATAAAAAGCTGATACTTAACTGAGTCCTATCTGTGAATATTAATAATTTCGTTATATGACCTTTGCAAATCTTAGTGTTGTGTGAAAACTGAAGATTCTGCTGATTTCAAATAAATAATTGAAAATATAGATTAATAGACAACTTAAAATTTTGAAATTTTTCTCTCTTACTATCACAAAAATTATGGGAAATATATCTTTTTTGCCAAGTGCTATAATCTATTAATAAGTTATAATTACAATGATTTTATATTCTAAAGCACCTAAAGCACAGAAACTTGAATTTCAATAATATAAATAAACATTGATGTTAGAATATAAAATATCAAAATAAAAAAAAAGTTGATAAAAATAAAAAAACCTATTAAGTCTTTATAATTCATAAGTACATACTCATATCCTCATAACCTAGCCCAAATGTATACATGATCTCTACCTATAAAAGCACTTTTTCTTATCATCTTTAAACACACATTGTTAAAGTTTAGTTTCTGAAGCATGCACTTATAGAGGTTTTACTATACCTATATATTTAGAAGCAACACTTCACTTATAATCTAAAAATCTGGCAGAAATATTATATTCTATTAGTAAACTTAGATCCGGGTATAAGCAAATTTTTTATTTTACCTACAAACTGGTTCTTTTCAGTAAAATGCATATTTAATAGTTATTTGGCACAAAGTGCCAAATAACTATTAAATATATTATAGTAATACTAAAAAAAAGCATAAAAATTCAAATAACTTATAAGTATAACTAGCAAAACTTATTTTTTTTTAGATCTCATTTACTTTACTAAAGAACATTGATTTTCATTGATTTTTTATTGATTATAAAACTTTAGGTTCTCAACTCTTTAGGTATATCATTATAGCTACAGTAAGATATCGTGAAAGATTACAAATCTTTAGCTAAAAACTGTAACCATGAGCCAATAAAAATTTAGAGATTGTTCTAGAATCGATCTAGAATACAAAATGTGATCTACCCAAATTTGAAAATATCCCCAATTATAATAGAAGAACACATATAGAAGGATCCCAAAATTCTGGGTCGGGATATATCAGAACCCTGGTCAGATGAGCTGAAATTAATCAATTTTGCCCAAGATTACTAAGAATTTACTACTCAAACAATAATTGTTCATTAAGCAAAAAAATATCTAGCTGATAATTTTACTATGGCTTTTAATATTAACTCTAACCATGACTCTAAGCATGATACATTCTGGCCATTTTAACCCAGAGATTTAGGGATCCTCCTATAAAAAATCCAAATTCAATTTATATATTAATAAATTGAAATCAATACTAATTTTTTTTTGAACCTCTGATTACCATTATTAGACATATAAATTATTATAACAATATACCTGTTAATCTCCAATTTCTTCATCATGTTGAATTAATATTCGATGCCTCATTATTTATCAGATTTTTGACAATAGATAAATGCCTTATTGTCTATCTTTTTCAACTTTAATTTCATGCTAATAATATTCAAGAACCTGAATAACCTATCTTAAAAAAACAAAAATGTATATCAAAATTACTAAGCAATAAATATCCAGAATTTAAATAGCCTATTTTTAAAACATATCTGTCATTTTTACCTTATGTTTATCCTTTTTAACTTCAATTTTTTCATCATAATGATATGATATTTGTGCCCTATTACGTATTAGATTTTTTATAACAGATGAATAACTCTTTTTAGCTCTAATTCCATGCTGATAACCTGAATAGCCTACCTTAAAAAAAATAATAAATAAATGTATATTAAAATTACTAAGCAATAAATATTCAGAATTTAAGTAGCACATATCTGATATTTTTGCTTTATGTTTATTCTTTTTATCTCCAATTCCTTCATCATAATAATATAATATCTATGCTCTATTATGTATTAGATTTTTTATAACAAACAAATGACTCTTTTTAGAGAATTGACTTAACAAAAAAATCGTTAATCAATAATTAATCAAAAAAAAATTATTCTTAATTGATCAAAATCAATTATATATACTTGATTAAGTATAATCGATCAAGTATAGATTTATAAGCTCAAGTATATATAATCGATCAATTATTGAATTAATCATTGATCGATTATATTATACCTATATAGAGATTGATTTGTGTTTCATCTGTTATAAAAACAAACCAAGTCATAAGTTATCTGAGTAGCAATAGTCAAGATCTAATTGATAAGTAGATCTTATATAGGTTACCTAGGTGATCTACTATAATGATACCTATTTTTTTTTTGTACTGTACAAATTTTCTTGATCAATTAAATTTTAACCATTTGATCGATCAACATAATTGATTATTGATTGACTCACTTTTGATCAAGCTTATAACATCGTGCTCAATCATCAAAATAATCAACCAATGATCAAAGATTATATAATTGAGGCAATTTACTAACTCTTTTTAACTCTAATCTCATGCCAATAACTCAAATAACCTACTTTAAAAAAAAGAATCGATAAATGTATATCAAAATTACTAAGCGATAAATATTTAGAATTTAAATAGCCTACTTTTAAAACATTTCGGGTATTTCTGCCTTATATTCATCCTTTTTATTTCCAATTCTTTCATTATAACAATATGATATTTGTGCCTATTATGTATCAGATTTTTGACAATAGATAAATGTCTTATTGTCTATTTTTTTCAACTTTAATTCCATGCTAATAACATTCAAGAACCCAAATAATTTAGCTTAAAAAAAAAGGATTTTGTTAAATTTAGCAAGTTGCGATATTGCAGATTAATATTTAAAAAAAATTAATATTATTATTAGTTAAGGTTAAAGTGCGAAATAGTATTGAGATTAAGGTTAGAAAAAATATATATATGCAAAATTAAGGCCATATAAAGTTAATTAATTGTTTCTCATAACCCGGCCGGGTCAGCTTTTGTAAATTTTCAATACAAAATTTTATAAATTATTCACTATAAATACTTCCGGGTGGGTTTTTAATAAAAATTTTCATATGTTTTTAAGAAAATGAAAAACTTATAAAATTTTTACGATTAAAAATTAAAAGGCGGGCAGGTCACTTTTAGAATTCTATGTTATGAGAAACAATTATTTAATTTTGTATGGCCTAAGTGCTAAAAACTTTTAATTAGAAGCCCAAGGCTAGTTTATATAATGAAATTTTGAGATATTTGAAGTTTTTGATATTTTTTGTAATTTTTGTAATTTTTCGTTAGTTTTTGTTACACAAGATCCTGTGATCTAATTGGTCAAGTATATTAATCTGCGATATAGCAATCTGTGATATTTAACAATTTCCAAAAAAAAAATCAATAAACACATATCAAAATTATTAAGAACTCAGAATTTAAGTAGTCTACACAAATTGAGTCAATGAATATTAGGTGTATATTGGAAAACAAGTTTCCTGTTATATATTCAATAGTCTGATAGATCTGCCAAATAACTGCTGAATAACAGTAGCATATTGGTAGAATATTGAAAAGATATTAGAAGATAGATAGATATTAGTAACATAATAGCAAAATGTTGAGATATTCTGATATCTTACTTTTAGGCCCAAAATACTAAGAGTAAGATATTAGAGTATTCTAATATAGTGGTTATATTGCTGATATCGATCTATCTTCTAATATCTTATTAATATTCTGCCAATATGCTACTATTATTTAGTAGTTATTTGACAGATCTATAGCAGACTATCAGATATATAACAAGAAACTTGTCTTCCAGTATGTATCTAATATTCATTAATTCAACCTATGCTACCTTTAAAACATATCTGACATTTTTGCCTTATATTCATCCTTTTATCTCCAATTTCTTCATTATAATGATATAATATTTATGCCCTATTATGTATCAGATTTTTTATAACAGACAAATGGTTTTTTTCAACTCCAATTCCATATTGATAACCCAAATAACCTATATTAAAAAAATAATGGATAAACATATATCAAAATTATTAAGTGATAAATATCCAGAATTTAAGTAGCCTACTTTTAAAACATATCTAGTATTTTTGCCTTATGTTCATCCTTTTCATCTCCAATTTCTTTATTATAATGATATGATATTTGTGCCTATTATATATCAGATTTTTGACAATAGATAAATGCCTTATTGCCCATCTATTTTAACTTTAATTCCATACTAATAACATTCAAGAATCTAAATAATCTAGCTTAAAAAAAAATTGATAAACATATATCAAAATTACTAAGAACTCAGAATTTAAATAGCCTACTTTTAAAACATATCTGGCATTTCTGCCTTATGTTTTTCTTTTTTATCTTTAATTTCTTTATTATAACAATGTGATATTTGTGCCCTATTACATATCAGATTTTTTATAATAGATAAATGACTCTTTTCAACTCTAATTTCATGCCAATAACCCAAATAACCTATCTTAAAAATAGAATTGATAAATGCATATCAAAATTATTAAGCGATAAATATTCAGAATTTAAGTAGCCTACTTTTAAAACATATCTGGCATTTCTGCCTTATGTTCATCTTTTTTATCTCCAATTCTTTTATCATAATAATATAATATTTATGCCCTATTACATATCAGATTTTTGATAATAGATAAATGCCTTATTGCCTATCTTTTTTAACTTTAATTCCATGTCAATAACAATTCAAGAATCTATCTTTAAAAAAAAACAATCAAAATTACTATCTAAATAATAAATATCCTAAATTTAAGTCTTCTTTTAAAACATATCTGGTATTTTTGCTAGCTAGCCAACTAGTTAACCAAGAGCTAAATATTTCTGAAATTCAGTAGAGTAAGACTTGAATAGTTTTTACTTTATCTTTCTTAGCTCTAGCCAATAAATTAGTTACCAATTAGATTTTTAAAAGCTGAATCTAGTAAATAAAAAATAATAAACTCAATCTCATAGGCAAACATTCATATGATTGGCTGTTTAAACCAATTTAATTTTACATTATTTATATAGTTTAAAGTACTTATTAAAAAAATAAAACTACAAAAAATAAACAAAAAAAAAGTATATAGAAAGTTTTATTAGAGTTGTAAGTCTTCACTAGGACCCCAAAGAACTTATATGTTTTCAAAAAAGGAAATTTTGCATAGAAATTCATTAAACATTATATTTTTATATGGGACCCTCATAGCAAAAGGAGGCATTGGGCAAAAAAAATTTTTTTTTTAAAAAACTCAATTTCTTGAAGAATTGAAGTATTAGAAATACAATTTTTATAAAATTACAAAATCAAAATTTTTTGCCCAATGCCTCCTTTTGCTGTGAGGGTTCCCACATATAGATTTTAATAATTGGATAGTTTGATAACAGTAACAGAGTAAACAAAGTGCACAGTTCTATGCTAAATGAAATAGCATGTATTAAAAATCAATTTAAAACACTTGCATAATTTGATTTAAAAATCACTGTTGAACGTTTGAATATAACCGTAACCATGCTAATCTTTATTGTTTAAATAATTAAATCAAATTGTACAGTCGATGTTTATGAACACTATTACCATCTAGTAGGTAGTCTCAAATGTCTCAGTGTGATTTGCTATAATCTAGATATCGCACAATCAGTATAATTTATTGATTCTTTTAACGATTGTGGATTTTAACTGATCAATGCAACTCCGTAAAAAAAAAAAAAAAAGTGGTTACCTGTTACCGTATTTGCGCGTAATAGCGGGCCGGAGCGTTATTTTGAGCCATAGCCCGAATTTAGGCCGAAATTCAAAACTACACCCCTGCGCGTTATTACGCGCAAATACTGTATATTTATTTTTTTCAGTTTCAATGATAACCATGAACAATTTGGGGGTATTAACAAACTTATTTGAGGAAAATGCCTAAAAAGAACCTATATATTAAAAAAAAAAAAAAAATCTCAGAAGTAACGTTTCATTGTCATAAAAAGATATGCAGGAACAATTACGAGGATTGAGTTTGGCTAAATTATGTTAAGTGACAATAATAAACTTTATTACCGTAAATTTCTCGAAATGGGCGTTATTTCGATTTTTGGCCCGGATTAAGCTTAATTCGGGCCAAATTCAAAATAATGCCCATGCCCGCTATTTCGAGAATTTACGGCTCGACAACGAAAAATTATATTAGTTCATAATACTCAAACCAATTATACACGTAACTACCGTAAACTGCCATATATGAGACCACCAGATATCAGACCTCCCATTACTAGACCCACTGTGAATCTCAAAATCTACAATATCCAAACGCAGTTTTTTTTTTAAATATCTAGGCTGCCCATTATAAATGAAAAATATGCATGCTTTTAAAATTTTCCTTCTAATGGGTACAAACTCTCCACCACGTATTAGACCCAGGTTTATAAAATGTAAGAGACCCGGGTCTTTTATGTGGCAGTTTACGGTACTTATGATCAGTGATGGTAAATGCCCTGAAATGACCCAACCAAATGACAAATAACTAGCCATTGGGTCATTTCGAGATCCAAATGACTTAGAAGGTCATTTAGCATATGTTAATTGATATTCTATTGCCCTTTAGCCAATCAGAATTTGCCGCCAAACAAAATTAAAATATAGATAATCGTAGCTATATATTAAAGACAAAATTTTGCTAAGTCAATTAATATTTATATCTTAAGTTGTCCGAAATAATAAATTGAATTTTCATGCAAACTGAAGAACTTCCGCACTTTACATTCATTTATACGAAGTTAATAAAAAATTTTCAATTTATAAATATTAATTGACTTAGTAAGATTTTGACTTTAATACGTGTATAGCTACAATTATCAATTGGAATGTAATAAAGTTTGATAACTTTTTATATGAGCAATTCTACCAATAAAATTATTTTATATGCAAATACCTAAATGAACTTAATAACTCAAATGATCTTGTCATGATTTGATGGTTTGGGGTCATTTAAATTTCGATCAAACGACCGGATCATTTACCATTCCTCGAGTATACAAATACCTAGCCTAACCCAGCCTATTTCAAAACCTATAAACTAAATGACCCGCAAATGACCCCGGTCATTTCTAAATGACCATGGTCATTTGGTCATGAGTCATTTCTAAATGACTCAAAATTGAGATGACCGATAATGATCGGTCATTTCGGGGCAATGTATAGAATTAAGCTTTGATTTATGTGCGCTAAATGAATAAAAATGAATATTGAACAAATTTCTATGTGCGCAATATATATAAATCTTTAAAATTTGTGTGCGGAAAGAAAATCTATGTGCCAAATATCTTAAGCGCACGTTCAATTTTATACATTGTTTCAGGGTTATTTGAGGTCATTTGAAAAATTTGCAAATGACCAGTTCATTTACCATCACCGATTATGATACACTTAAAAATTACTCATACCTAGTTACAGTATCCGAATTATGAAAAAAAAATTCTATTTTCTGATATAATTCACTAAATAATAATCATGCTAATATTTTTCTAATGTTTCAAGCCAACTAAGTTTTTATGGCTAGGTTAAACTGTTAAATTTTTAATGGCGCGGCTTGCTGATAGGTAAGTTAACGTTTAATCGCTAGCTTAAAGACTGTTAATCGATGTATTTATTTATACAAGTGAATCTTGATATAAGAAAGTTGCCGGGTAGTCAAAATCTTTCTTATATTGAGATTTTCTTATATCAAGAGCTTTTTTATTATAAAATTTTTAATTGGGACTTGCAAAATCTTTTCTATATCAAGAGTTTCTTATATCAAGGGTTTTTTATATCAAGAGTTACTTGTATATAGTAAGATATATCGATATAGTATATTATTCAAGTTTATAGTATTTATTTTACACGATATAATGCCATTTTAAGTTCATTTTCATCAGCAAGTTGTTTTTTTGTAAAATCTACATAGACCTACAACTTATATAGACATTATTAGAATACTATTTAAAAATTATATATGTTAATTTTTATACATTATTTAATATACAACTTATATAAAATTTTTTTATTTTTTATTTTTATTTTTTTGGTATTAAGGTGATCTTCATTGGCCTGGGGAACTTTTTATTAGAGTATAGACAAAGTTTTATAGTGTAATTACAATGATGGCATATCAAGCCACACATGCACTTTGGTGCCTAATTTAAGTAGTCCGCCCAAAGCGGTAGTGCTATGCTAAAAGTTCTACACTATCTACCATATTTGCATCCCAACTATGGGGGTACCCATTTAAACCATCTGGTTCTAACTACCTTCATCGGCCCTCTAAACCAGAGGGTTTCCTCACTAAACTAAGTAGATATTGATATCATCCCACATTGGTTTTCGCACCTTGCCTTAGGACTTACTAACCTATATAAATCTAGTTTATCCTCGAGGTAAACCTAATATAGCAGTACATGTTTCACACATGTATTCACATGCTTGTTTTTATAACTTCTTTCTAATTAGTACATAGTGACCTGCCATTCTGTATTTATATCTCACACCACCTTTTGAGGTGCTACCGTTTTATGAATGTTTCTCAATACCAACCTTCCTAATTAGGTACCTATTATGTACTTTTTGCTCTTGTTCTGGTTCCCAGCAACCCCAGTACCTGCATTTAGACCATCTTCTTACCCAGATTTTTTATTGGCCCCTTCTTTACTTCTAGCCGGTAACTTGAAAGGGTCGGTCTGCTCAGGCTTTAGGTATCTGAAGAATGCCCTCTCCTTGGTTTATACTTTCAAAGCATATATCCTTTTCCTCTGGTGTGACAACCTGGTGGTTTAGCTAGTGTGTTCTCTGCTATTAGAACCTGATTACTCAGTTCTCTGATCTCAGACTCCAGTTTAAATTTAGCCCTTCTGTGGTACTGTCATAAATCATTACTACCTCCAAACTCAGGACTTGCCAAATGGGTTTTTGGTTATTCCAGTTTCCTGGATTTATTGTACTGAAGCTTCTATTTCTAAATAGTGTGATCAAGGTTATAGATTAATCTAGATCCAATTGATAGAAAGCTATCAACTGTATACAGGCCTATTTTTCAAAATCATTACTAGTGAAATTCAAACTCTAGACTTGCTACTTAAAAAGAGTGATGACTAGACTACTACACTAAGTCGCCACACCTCTTAACTTATTTTTTTTTTTTTCCTTTGATAACCTCGCACTAATTTATTAGAGTTTTTGTAATTTACAAAATTAACTATCTAATTTATATATTAGGCAACTACCCAGCTGCAATAAAAGTGCCCAAGTATGGTTATTGCACTGATATTTGCCAACAAGCTCCACATACCGTATGTTTCTGAAAATAAGCTACCTCTAAAAATAAGCTACCCTCTCTTTTCTTGGAGAAGAAACATAAGAAAAATCTTTATTCCAAAAATAAGCTACCTCCGATAATTTTTTAAAATCCGGAAGTAGTTTCTATATATAAAAGTCAAAATTCTACTAAGTAAATTAATAAAAGTCACTTAATAGGGGTTGTTCAGAACATAAAAAACACATATCCTGAAAGTTTGAAGCAAATCGGAGAACTTTTTACTAAGATGTTTTTGCATTTTACGTTCAAACATAAAATTTAAAAACATCTTAGTAAAAAGTTCTTTTATTTGCTTCAAACTTTTAAAATATGTGTATTTTTATGTCCTGAACAACCCCTATTAAGTGACTTTCATCAATTTACTTAGTAGAATTTTGCTTTTATATATAGAAACTACTTTCAGATTTTGAAAAATAATAAAAATCAACCTTTTCGAAATTTTACCCGAAAATAAGCTACCCCAGGATTTTTGTGTAACTTTTTGGCCAAAAAAGGGTAG
>CAJVPY010005192.1:0-11726 GCA_910591965.1 Dentiscutata erythropus
TTAAAAAAGTAAATAAACTATTAAAAAAGTAAATAAGATTTGGAATATTTTAGTTTGCATAATAATAAAATTTTTTTCTATTCAGTTGATTTGATTGGTTAGTGATCATTCTTGAATTGATATAAAGAAATTTCTAGAACCATTAGATTAGCATTCTATTACTATAAATGGTGTGATCAGCACTGTACATTTATGATATATTTCCTGACTGAATAAGTTAGTACCTGTTATTTAGAAGTAGTTCTCATATGCTACTTACTGACAGTCTCAGAGTTTATCACTCACTATATAGTCTCGGCATTTGTCGTTTAGAGGTAGTTCTCATATGCTACTTGCTGACAAGCCCAGAGTTTATCACTTATTAAAAAAATATTAAGCAGGTGTTGGGCAGTAGGTTTTGAAAAAACTCACTCTCTTTTAAATTGGTTTAAAGCTTAAGTAGTCCCTCTTTACCTCTTGTCGTTTTTCTGTCAATCTTCAAAATTTTTTCATAAAAAGTGGGGATTTGGCTTACTCTTTCCAAAAGATCGGCATTGTTTATTTACCAAATCTAGATAAACTGGTAGATAGCAACCATGTATTTGGAGACGAATATGTTGCACAGGCCCTGAAACAAGTCCTGGTCAAAAAAGAAATTTCTGGTGGTGGCAACAAGTGGCTTGAGACATAAGTACCTGAGTGATGGCACCTTTATAAAAATATCACGATCTTTGTTATCGTTGGTGCTATATATGGAGAGTCAGATCCTAGTATAGCGGCAGCACTTGGCTTGAGATATGAACTAGGCTATTAAAAAGATTCAGAAATAGGTCAGAGAGAATTTTAAAGTTAAGTTTAGTTTTACAATAGAGATATACAGATATTGTATCTGGTATATAATTTTTAAATCACCTGGCACAGGTTATAATAGTATATTCAAATTGCTTAATTTTTCTTTTTTTTTGCTTGTTTCATTTATTTTCATTTATATTAGAATTGGTTTAGGTTCTCCTTTTCTTTTTTTCTTGTTGTTTTATTTTCTCTTTTGAGTTCTGTTTTCTTTTTTAAAACAATTTTTATTTTTTCAATTATGAAGAAGCTTTTAGGGATTTTCTTTAAATGTACTTTCCTTCATAATTTTAGCATATATGTTAGTCTTACATAGAAGTAGGAGATAGTATAAATTTGCTAGAATCTAAGTAGATTGAGTTCAAAAAGATATTACCAAAATTTTAGATGAGATAAGTTTAAAAGAAGAGATTGGCTCTTAAAAGAAGTTTTTCTTTTGTAAATTGGCATATATTTTTGTGCTATACAGAAGTAGAAGAAAATATATTTTGCTCGAATATTGGTAAAATAAGTCTAGAAAGAAGGCAAAATGTAATTGGTTCGAATGTAAGTAGTTAAGTACTAAGCTATAGCAGGTTTTTAAATATGAGTAGCACCATATATAGAGCTTGTTGGCAACATCAGTGTGATAACCATACTTGGGCACTTTATAGCAGCCGGGTATATGCCTAATATGTAAATTAAATAGTTAATTTTGTAAATTGCAAAAATTCTATAAATTAGTACAAGGTTATCAAAATAAAAATATATATATATATATACTAGTATATAATCTATTATGTTGCTTTATTATTGTAAACTTTTAAATAGATATAACTATAACATATTTAACTTTTTTTTTTTAGTATTAAGATAACCTTAATCTTTTATATTGTAATTATAACAATAATATATCAAGCTATATATATACTTTTAGTAACTAATTTAAGTAGTTATTAGTGCTAAGCATAGCAGAAGTTTGTTTTGATTGGCTATTAGTAGGATAAATATGATTGGTGATGATCTTTTTTTTATATAGTCATTTGTAATTTTTAAAGTACTTTTAATAGTAAAATCGTCATATCATATGAAACTTTTTTTTCATAATACAAAACGTAACAACCAACTTGAGTCATTGGTAGTTTACTTTTAAACTTATTGTTTTTTAACCTGAGATGCAATAAGATACAATAGTTTCAAAAACTAGATGAGAGGTGAATATTTTGAAAGGTCAAAAGGTGGTGTGTTGAAATTAAAAGATTCACTTTAACTAGTTTGTTTGTGTTTTTTTATGAGTAAAAGTATTATGTTGAACTATTATTCTAAACTATATTTTAATATTTTTGATTAGATACAAGTATACTTTGTGGATATTATTTTTATAATACAATAAGTGATAGTAATAGTATGCATTATTTAGTAAATATTTATATGTATTTATTGTGAAAAAATAACAAAACTCTTGTAAAATCCAAATTAAAGTTGTTAATATAAAACTGAATTAGTATATTGTAAATTTATAATGTCTTTAGAGTGTATTGACTAATTTTTTAAAAGTTCGCGAGTTATAAAATTTTTGTCCGGGATAATATCCGGGGTATGATCGACATTTTTTCCGGGGTATCTTAACAACCAATCAAAACGAACTTCTGCTATGCTCAAAAATTTTGATTTTCATTTATGAACTATCAGGAATTTCATACGATTCTAAATTCAGATGAAATGTTAGGTTTAATTTGTCAGCTTCTAGATATTATTTTATCATCAGAATTTCTATTTTTTATCTACGCAGTAATTAAGACATTAACTGAATTTTGGGTCATTTAGTCCACGTAACATTTAGTTAATTCAATATAACGATAAGAAATGCAAAACATAAAATTTGGTCGTAATCTAAGGTGTCTCATTTTTTTGGTAAGTTTGCCATCAGGTTGCTTTTTTAAAGGAATTTTCCAACAAAATAACTAATACCCGAATCATAAAAAAAAATATATTTTTTTTTGTATTAGAATCCAAATTTGTATGTAACTCGTCTTGTAAAATGTTTCCACTACGAGATCAAGTTGATTAATAAATTTGAGTGCTTTGTGAAAATTATTCATAAAGAACTTTCTTCTGTTTATTTTAAAATAAAAATATTATTTATATGGAATATTATATTCATAACACCAGTGTTGTATAACACCCTATATATTTTGTATTTGAGTTAGATTAGGGTTAGGGTGTAGCTTTAATATATATAGAAGTTTTTTTTATATAATATAATATATACTAGATATAAGGTCCCAATTTTAGTTCTCGTGAGGTTTTCATGGGTCCTGAGCATTTTTACTTAAGATACCCGATCCCGTTTACTTAGTACGTTTTTGAGATATAGTATAGGGTTAGTATAGGGTGTTATATAACACGGTGTTATAAATATAACTTTCCTATTTATATTATTTCCAAATATTTCCTTAATAATCTGTAGAATTTAAAAACTACCGAATCTGCACACATAGGCCAAATCTGAAATTTCTACGTTTTAGACAATTGCATATTTGACTTAAAGTAGCGCCCGTGTACATCTCAAAATAATGCGCTTCTATTTACTTTTGAGCCTAATTAGTGTATACTATATACTAATTGCGTCAGGTATCGAAATGCCGCTTTATGTACGTTCCAAAATAATGCAAAAATACAGCATGGATTTTAAGCCTAATCTCGCAAATAGACTCAAATATTAAAAAAAACCAATAAATATAAATGAAAAATAAATAAAAATTGAAAAATTTCCCCTCTATAATTACAGTTACTAAATATAAAATATTATATATTTAGTATTCTATATAATTTTTTCTACATATATCCGAATTTATTTTAACCCTTTATTTTTGTCCCAATACGACTCTGATAACAATGATTAACATTGAGTAAAAAAATGATATAGAGTTATATATTACTGTATTAATAAGCAAAGATAAGTATCATAAAGAAAGATGATAATGTTAAGCAAATTTAAATATTTTATATAATAAACATACAACAATAATTAACGGAATCAAAAAAAAACAATTACTTAATCACTTTAACCTATTCGATCTGTTGTCTATAATTCTCTATGTTCAATTTATCAAATCCACTATCTGTTAAATAAATCGTAATTAATAAAGAAATAATATTGATTTATTATAAATAAATATGATTGATTACCTTGATAAAGTGGCGTAGTAAATTCAATAAATTTGCTTCTATAAATGTCATCAGAAGATGTTTGAATATGTATTCTTTTGTTTTTTAATATTTCTTCAGATTCAGTTAGTTCCGATAAAATATTTTTGTCATTTTGCCATTCTGTAAGGATTTCACAGATTTCTATAGCTGATGGGCGATTTTTTGGATCTCTTTCCCAGCATTTTTTCATTAAGTTTAGATAGCATTGTGGTGTATTCTCTATAATTTTTGGCCGTAAATTTCCTCGGCATATTTTAATTTGAAGTTGAGTCTCAAATTCTTGATTATAATTTACGGATTGTCCATATAAAATTTCCCACATAATTATTCCAAAAGAATAAATATCTGATGCTGTTGTATATTTTTCTCCGTCTAAAATTTCTGGTGCTATATATGGTAAAATTCCATAAATTCCACGCTTTTCCGAACTTACTACACTATTAGTCGCTATTGAAAGACCCAAGTCTGCAATATAAGCACTATGTAAATAGTCTTGTAAAATATTACCACTATGCAAATCCCGATGAATAAGTCCTTGAGAATGAATCATTTGAAGATCAGAAGCGATACAATGTAACAAAGTCAATTTATCTGTCCATTTCATACGTAACATAGAATGAAGATTTTGACGTAAGGAACCCATTACTGCATATTCCAAGACAATGATATAATCTTCAGAAGATTCATCTTTAGATATTCCATAGCACTTTAGAAATGAAGGATGCTTAGAACTAATATCGCAATATGCCTTTAACTTTATTATTAAATCAAAAAATATATACGTAAATATCATTAGACATTTAAAAAAATAAAAGATAAATAAAAAAATTACCTCTTTTATAAATCCTTCATTACAAGATTTTGATCCATGCAATAATTTAAGTGCAACATCTTGTTGTATATTTTTTTTTCTATCATACCAACTAGCGCAAAATACTGTTGCAAATCCACCTTGTCCTATTTTTTTAAAAATATCAAATTCTTTAAAGGAAATCCATGATAATGAATACTTTTCTTCAACCAATAATTTTTTTACATCATCATCAATATTTGAATAATCGTTTGTCAATCCACTCATGGCTAAAAAAAATTAATTGACAAATGTAAATAATATGTAACTTAAATATAAATCTAATAATAATTGTTATTTTTAAATTACCCAATGTTTTATTTTTTTCCCTTAATTTTATTAGAAAATGGTTATTTTTGTAACAGATTATAATTACGACAAAAGAACGAAAATAAATAGAATACTTACATTTGATACCAATAATTAGCTTTCTGTAAATCTCTTGATGTTCCAATCCCATTTCGATAACAATAACCAACTTCTGACATTCCATTAATATCTCCCATCTCGGCAGATTTTTGATAATGAATGAATGCCTTATATTCATCCTTTTCAATCCCTATTCCATGTCGATAACAATAACCAAGGTTATAAATTGCATTAGCATTTCCCATCTTGGCAGATTTTTGATAATGAATAAATGCCTTATGTACATCCTTTTCAATTCCTATTCCATCGTCATAACAATATCCAAGGTTATAAATTGCACTAGCATTTCCCATCTCGGCAGATTTTTGATAATGAATAAATGCCTTATGTACATCCTTTTCAATTCCTATTCCATCGTCATAACAATATCCAAGGTTATAAATTGCACTAGCATTTCCCATCTCGGCAGATTTTTGATAATGAATGAATGCCTTATGTTCATCATTTTCAATCCCTATTCCATGTCGGCAGATTTTTGATAATAAATGAATGCCTTATGTTCATCCTTTTCAATCCCTATCCCATCTTGATAACAACGTCCAAGGTTATAAATTGCATAAGCATTTCCCATCTCGGCAGATTTTTGATAATGAATCAATGCTTTGTGTTCATCTTTTTCAATCCCTATTCCATATTGATAACAATACCCAAGGTCATTTATTGCATAATTATTTCCCAATTCAGCAGATTTTTGATAGTGAATGAATGCCTTATGTTCATCCTTTTCAATCCCTATTCCATGTTGATAACAAAATCCAACTTGTTTTATTGCAACAGCATTTCCCAAATCGGCAGATTTTTGATAATGAATGAATGCCTTATGTTCATCTTTTTCAATTCCTGTTCCATAAAAATAACATTCCGCAAGATTATAAATTGCATCAGAATTTCCCATCTCAGCAGATTTTTGATAATGAATGAATGCCTTATGTTCATCCTTTTCAATCCCCATTCCATCTTGATAACAACGTCCAAGATTAAAAATTGTAATAGCATCACCAAATTCGGCAGATTTTTGATAATGAATGAATGCCTTATGTTCATCCTTTTCAATCCCTATTCCATATTCATAAGAATATCCAAGGTCATTTATTGCATTATCATTTCCCAATTCGGCAGATTTTTGATAGTGAATGAATGCCTTATGTTTATCCTTTTCAATCCCTATTCCATGAAAATAACAGTCCGCAAGATTATAAATTGCATCAGCATTTCCCATCTCGGCAGATTTTTGATAATGAATCAATGCTTTGTGTTTATCTTTTTTAACCCCTATCCCATGTTGATAATTGTATCCAAGATTATTTATCTCAGTTGAACTTTTATTTTCCATTTGTTATCGAATATGAGTAAAAGGCAAAACCCACGAATCTGCATTTTAAATAACTGTTTTGAGTAGCACATAAGCCATAAAGTATGTGCTGTACATTGTCACACAACCCAGAAAATGAAAAGTTGGAACACAGATTTACTTATTAACCCTAGGTGCCGCGCGGCAGGTCCTCGATTTTGATTGGCTAACGGCCGAGGATCTTCAAAATTTTGGCCCGTATTACATAATTGTTTACTAATTTACGGCCGAAATTAACTTTTTAATTTTTTCATTATAAAAATAGAAATTTTTAAGAAATAAGCCCATATTATAGTAAAATTGATCCAGGAACAATTTTTCACTTAATGGGCAGCTGCGATTTCATTAGTAAAATTACGGGTAATTCCTTAGCCAATCAAAATCGAGGATGTGTCGCGCATTTTTTGTGCGGCACCTATGTTCAATGATTTACTTGAGAGTTGCGGCGAAGTTATGAAATACCCAAAATTTGAAATTTTGACTACCAATATATAAATATCGAGATAGTCAAAATTCTCAGGTTAGAATGCGTCATTTAATTCTATTCGAAATGGAGCGTTATTGTCTAGATCTTAGGTCCAAAAATTTTTCAAAGTTTATTTGTTTGTTAATTTGGTAACTAAAATTCAAATTGCTTAGATTTTGGTGATCGAATTTAGTTTAATTTCGTAAATTCATCATGATGGAATACAATAAATACTAGTATATGTCTCATCGCTTGCGCTAATATCTGATCGTGTTAAAGTTTGATGAAGTTTTTCGGAATTTCGGGTGAATTGAATATAGAAGGTTGATATTACATGCGTAGTCCCAGAAATTATAATGTATAAAGATATCAGCATTATAGTATTTGAATATAATATTGTCGTTTTTTTTAGGAAATAGGGATAGATACTTTTTGTAATTTCATTCAGACAACTGAAAAGTGTACTTGCTATGCAACATGAAAAATCTAATAAAAAAATATTTTCGACTACCTGTCAAAGCTTCAGCTTTAGTTGTGCAACTCATTCTTTAATTATTTTATCAATTTAACCTTTTTTATAATCCTATTATCATCAAATATGAAAAACATTTACCCCAAACCCTTCCGTTTTGGGGTTTTGCGTAACTGCGTTTCAACAGCTAATTATTCAATATAGTAATAGTAGTAGTAATAGATGTTGTATATCTACTAACTAATAAAGTTTCCAGAGCAATTGCTTGCGATTATTTTTTATAAATAATTTATAAATATTAATTTGGAAACAATCTGAATTCATGACAAAGGCCCTTTTAATTTTATTTGTTCGCATTTAATAATTACTATAAATATTATTGATATGGTTTCTGAATTAATAATCAGATATCTGATTTTAATAAATAAGTGAGTAATTAGAATAAATGATCTATAAATCCTATTTGTTTTTTAAACTATATACTTATATACAAAATCACCTACGGTCGATATTTATCAAAAAAACTAATTTATCATTAGATACGCTATTTAATTTTCAGATTACGAAATTTTATAATGGAACATTTGAGTTTTTACATTCCTATTTATATTCGAAATAAGTTAATTCTAAAACTTTAATCTATATATTCAAAGTATGTTATTCAATAATTGCGTCATACACTATCCAATGATGTGTGAGCATAATAGGATTTAAACAAAAAAGTATATGCAACTTAAATTTATAATAATCTTTACACAGAATAGCATCTTAATTATATTCGCGTAAATCTAATGGATGAGTGGATGAGTTAATATAGTCTAAATAAATTCACGAAAATTTACCATAATAAAATATTTTTTCAATTCTATCCCGCTTGCGTTAGCTCAATGAGAATAATAGCTATTGATTAACGAATTTAGAATATGGTGTATTTAACCATTGTTGCTCAACTTTCCGAATCCACTTTATCGAAGTATCATTTCTCGAGTCCATAATACTGGTGACTCTATTTCTGGCAAGACATATTTTTGACAGTCCATTTTACCGATAGAAAATTTCATTGAATGCTTTTTTATTGATCAACCTAATTTTCCGATAACTTGATGAATTTTAATGATAGCCCTTTTCGTCGACAAGGTCTTTTTCTTCGAAAATAATCTATCACATATATTAATATCATCAGATTTAAGAAGCATGTTTATACAATAGAAACTTTCTTGTAAGAGGAGATGGATTGACGCGATGACTATATAATTCTGTCAGATTTGGGTTCATTTTACTAGATGTGTCGTATGGTTGATGTGTAAAATTACGATAATTAGGGATTTAATTTGTTCCCAATTCGCCGTGATGAAGTTTTTTTGTTGTATTGAAACATCCATCAGCAAAAGAGCTTTCAGCGATATAATTTCGAAGAAATGGAATGTCGGAAAAAAGTATAAAATGAAAAATGACATGTCGGTAAAATAGGCTATAATATAAATAATATTCAGAGAAATGGAAGTGACAGATAAGTGCTTATCGGTAAAATTTGCTAACGCTTAAATGATTTATCGGAAAATGAGATATAAAAATTATGTCTTGTCGGTAAAAAGGGTTGTCAGTATTATGGCTTCGGTGAAATGGTATTTCAGAAAAATAAATTTCGAAATTTAACCCGTAATAATATCTAATAACTTCATAGAAAGTATTTGTGATTTATGATCACATAGTCAAATATGGGCTAGGTGCTGCGAAAAGGGACGAAATCGGCAATTTTCACTTAAGGCACAAAAGTAGTTGTGTTAATTAAATTTTGCAATATAGCTTCTTCTTAAAGTTTATATTTTCTTATGATTTATTATAAGATTTACAACATAAAAATTGATTTTCTGAAGATCTTTGTTTTTGTCAATTTCGTCCCTTTTCGCAGCACCTAGCTTATATGTTTGTATTATAGTGAAATTATCAAATAATCAAGTATGTTTGTGTTATAGTAAAATTATCACATCATCAAATATGTTTGTGTTATATTGAATTATCACATAGTCAAATATGCTTGTGTTATAGTGAATTTACCAAATTAATAAAAATTTCTAATTTGACATCATTATGAATAATTTTTAATATTATTAAAAAGGATATTGAATAAGTCTGGCTGTTAAACCATCTAGTCGACAACCTGTGCTACTTGATTGAAAAGTTATAATTTCGTGAACTCAATAAATCAAACTTTATCTTGCCAATTATTATTCTTTAAAATTTTAATTAGGTTTTACTTTAAGTTACATATCTTTGATAAATAGGAAATTTCACAAAATAAAAGAAAAGCGTAACTTTAGAGATCTTATCTAGAATGCTTTTATTTTTGCGAATTTCAAAATGCTCATTGATGAATTACAATTTTTGACGCCTATACGACACATTGTTTTTACTTTTCTTTTTTCTTTTTTTTTAGTTCAAATGTTTCTTTGGTTTAAATTTATATTATACTTAATATCTGCTAAGCTTGAAAATTCTAATGGGCAATATAATCTTGGTTTGTGCTATCATTACGGCAGAGGTACTATAAAGGATGAAAAAAAGGCATTTGAATGGTATTTAAAATATGCTAAAGGTGGCAATTTCGATGGGCATTATAGTCTTAAATTTTGTTATGAAAATTGTATAGGTGCATCTAATTGTATTTGAGATCTGCTAAGGGAGGTAATTCGAATGGACAATATAAAATTGGAAATTGCTATAGGCACAGCTAAAGATGATAAAAAAACGTTTGTGTGGTATTTGAAATCTGCTGAAGGTGGCAATTTAGATGGACAATATAATCTTGGATAATGCTCCCAAAATAGTATCGAAAAGCATAGGTACGAATGGCCATGTGATTGGACTAATGCCGGCACGCCAAAGGTGCCGGAAATAAATTCAATTAAAGGACTTTAAGTCCGCAGAATACATTGTGAGTAATTTGAGCTGCGTAATTTGAGCTGAGTAATTTGAACTGAATGCTCACGGAAAAATTAGCAAGTGATATTGCGCTGGGTATCATCGTAACAGTAGAATGAGTGATCAGCCGGTGGTTTCCCGCCTGCTCGAAGCAGGTCGGCTGTTAAATAGAAAAATGGCAGAATCAGAAGACTGTTCCAATGATGCCTATGCATTGATTGGAGTGGTGCATGGCGGGTGCCATTGCTTGGCTCGCTTTAGTATGCGTTTGTGTTGTCATCATGTTTGTTGTTTTGCTAGACCTTATTGGTTGGTTGGCTAGTTTTTGCTTAGTAGAGTCGTTGAGAATAGTTGTTTAACATCTCGTTGAAGGATATGAATGCTTATGTGCATTGTTGTTGGTTTTTTGTTCTATTATTGCGCAGCTCATTTATTTAATTTTGATTGTCTCATATTGCTCATATTTGCTTGAGGCTATTAACGGATTTCAGTTTCTTGTCATTCTGGGGCAAAAATAATTCTTATTACAGTATTAGCATGGTGTAATTGGGTGCTCGAAGGTGCCAATAGTGTGTTAATGTGAGAGCAGCTAATTACAGTATGCTTGATTAATGTTGCTGCTAGTTTGGCTGGACGGGCTACTCGTGAGACTCTGAGTTCCATACACTAATTCCTTTGAACCAGTATGATGATGTACGCTTGGTTGTTTCTCCGGCTCTAGAGCTGTAGCAGATGATGTTCTTCGTGACGTGAGCCTGCTGATAAGTGATATCTGGTTGCCCGTGTTAAATTTGCCCTGGTGAAAAATAAGCTTTCTTGTGCTTGATTGCTATGCTGGAACTTTGAACTGTATGTGCCCGCCAGATGTTAATAATTGCCTGCTAGACTAATAAGTGATGGAGGTTTATCTGTTCGTTTGTTTGTTTGTTTGTTCGTTTGTTTGTTTTTTTTTGGTTTGCGCTGTTTGTGTTGACGGATTGTGGTTATTTCTTTTTTTTTTTTTTTTTTTTAATAATGGGCCTGGATGATAACACTTTATTCTGTATTCGTGTATTACGGATTGTAGGTCACCTGAGTATACAAGACTATGAAGACTGTCAGTGCTGCAAACCATTCATTTTTGATACACCTGCACCTACTGATACTGATCGACATGCAGATCCCGGTAAAAAATAAAAATTTTAAAAACTTTGAGCGATGATATGACGACAACTAC
>CAJVPY010005193.1:0-11726 GCA_910591965.1 Dentiscutata erythropus
TTCGAATGGTACCAATTTCATCAAATTTGGACCACTAGATAACAAGTTATCAACAATAAATCAAAATATACTAATTTGATTAAAACATGAATTTGATTGGAATTTTAGACGAATTTGATTGGTTAAAAAACGAAATAGGTCGAAAAATCCTATATTGATTTCTAATGTAGTATAGTATGAGTTTGAAAGTAGTTGAGTAGGATTATAATTGTGTATCATACTCATGTATATAGTAAAGCTATTATACCGACCATACTTGTGCGTAGTAAAACTATTATACCGATCATACTTATGTGTATATAGCGATAAATGCGTTATTTAAGATTACACATATATGACGATTAAACATTGACTATTTGTCGATATTAAATTAAAGTTTGTAATAAAGAATAATCGATTACATATATATAATCATGAAGATTAATTATTCGACAATATTAAATTAAAAGTTTGAAATAAAGAATAATTAATTACATATAGTGATGGGACCTCCTGAATTATTAATTATTAATAATGATTATTAATTGATTGATCGAATTATTAACTAATAACGACTTAATAATATATGGCGCAGCTAATTAGTACAAGATGTATAAAAAATGAAAAGTTGCATCAATATTTTCTCAAAAATTGCTGAGATATTGGCGGACTAAACATTTATTAAATCTGTCGGTAATTCATCATATCAATATTATTAACGTGATCGAAGTTATTAAATATTAGTAATATTAATAACGCGTTATTAATTTTTTATTATTAACTAAAAACTCAGAGGTCCCATCACTAATTACATATATATTTCAAGAAGATTGATTATTCGAATTTTTCAACGGGTAAAATATGCTGTTTAAAAATATGTACTTGAAAATTTTAGGTTTTTGTTAGATAAAGATAATTATAATATATAATTTTTAGAATAAAGGATGGATAATTTTACTATTAAAGTTATTGATGGAACTGAGATGATTTATGAAGAGGATCTTAAACATCTGAAGCATTTGGAAAGCTTTGAAAGTTTTGGAACTGTTGATGTAAATAACTGATTATAATATTGTGATGCTTTGTGTAGGGATGACAGAAATTATGACTTAATTCGATTTTTATGATTTAAAAATGATTTATAAATGATTTAAAGTTTTATTACGTGATGATTTAAAAAACATTACCATTGCGATTTAAAATGACGTAATAAAAGATTTAAATCAGCTTTAAATTGATTAAAATAAAAAATCAGTGATTTATAACATTGTGATTTAAACCCTAGCTTCGAGTATGAAATAAAGATTTCCAGGTTTTATTCATGGAAATTCCATTAATTTAGTATAAGTTTTAACAATGTTATAAGATTTGCTACAGTAAATACACACTGATTTATAAAATAACATACCTCGCGAACCATCTTTGTTTGGCGTTCTTTCGAGTTGTTTTTATCGGCATTCCAATAAATACTTGCACAACTACCTCTTTTTTCTCTCAAAAGGTATCCATCGACAATATAATAAGGCCTTATTGTTATTTGAAATTTTCGAATCAAATCATCAATTTCTCCGGACAATGATTCTGGAAATTTCCAGCTAAGTATCTTTGAATACAGACAGTCTTCGTGCGAAAGTTAAATTCTGACATGTTCACGAACTCGGGTTTCACCAATCATTTTGGGAATGTTGTTCTCTTTAACCCATTTATCGATCCAAATTTTTAAAGTCTTTTTTGATTAGTCGATAAACGAAAAACTCTGTTTTATCAATAGTAGATTTAAAAAATTTGTAGGACTATCTTGATTTTTAAATTCTTTAAAAAAATAAGGATTGTAAAATCATAAGGTTTAACTTTAATATCTATGAATTAATTTTAAATAACAATCATTTTGCTTTAGCATAAACACAATATTTATTAATATAATTGAAGCATTTATTTATTAGTCTCATAGAATTGAAGAGATAATTCAAGTTTAACAATAAGAGCCGACTATATTATTGATCCATTAATTTTCAAAGAGCTTGTCTAAATCAAACACTAACAACCACACGATGAAATAATTTTAAAGATTAACAATTTACAATAATCCATTTAGTTGCTACCAATCTAACGTATTTTTCCAATGGTTTTTCGTAATCCAAACTATAATATTCACTTATACCCACGTAATTCAAAGTTCTCTTTTGTTTGCAAAATTCAATTAACGCTTTTAACTTGTTTCTCGTTATCAAGCCTATTAATTAATAACTTTTTTAAAGGAGCATAGCAATTATTGAGCAAAATGTCAATATAAGAATCTAACCAAGAATATGTGTCAAGATATTGCAATGTTAACGGTAATGATTCTGCAAACAGCTTAAGTTGCACTTTAAGCACTTCCTCTGGAATGGAATCAACTTCGCAACATAAAGTGAGAAATTGAAGATTTTGTAAAGTACCAATAAGTTCTATAGGTTGAGTGGAAAACTTAATATATGAAATACTAAGAAATGTAATGTTTTGGCAGAAGAATTTAATATCTTTTAGTAATAAAGAATCATCCTGAATCTCTTGATTTTTAGAAACAAGCTTTAGTCGTTGTAGTGATGATCCAAATTTTTCTAAAATATGCGTTATAATCGAGGTATCAAGCAGGGAATCAACAATTTCTAAAGTGTTCAACTTACAAATACTTGAGTTTAATATCTTCGATATATTACATCTTTAATCCCTCTTATACGAAGAATTTCTAAATTTTCACAATTCATTAGCACCTCCAACTCTGAGTTACCAGAACAATTTTTTATTTCGACTTCTTGTAATGATTGTTTTTGACTTTCTAAAGCCAAAATAATACCGTGGAAATCTGTACGAATGTAATATCCACAGGCTATCTTGATTTGCCTAAGTCGCTCTTGTGATTTAACAATACGTATAAGCATTTGAAACACTTGTGGCGTACAATAAGAATAAAATTCAGAAAGTTTCAATGCACTAATTTTTGTAGTATGTTTTGCCAAGATTTCTAATAATGTAACAACGCTTTCGACGTTGGCAAATGGTAGTACTTTCAAAGATAATTTTTGGAGTCGTGAAAAAAATTTATCATTTCTTTCTAGTAAATGGAAGAACTCTGGTTTAAGTTCAATAAATTTAGAAATTTGTAAATCTAATTGATGCAAATTGGCACCACTATCGATAAATAATTCAAGTAATGAACTAATTATATGGCATATTAATGGACCGTAACGTTCGACTGACTGGAAATCGACCCACATTTTAACCATATATTCTAGACTGAATAAATCGAGTGCTTTCAGAAATCTTGCATAATTAAATAGTGTCTTGGGAAATTCTTCATTTATTCCATATTTTTTCAAAACTAACATTTTGCCCTCGTCAAGAGATGAAAAATACTTGGAAATGAATAATGGATTTTTCTTGAATGAAAACGGATCCTGCCAAAGAATGGGAATTAACATTTTGCACCAATATCGACTCGCAAGTACGCAAGAGTATAAAGTATAATGTTTATTACTTAAATTCTTAAGAATATTATCCATTAATTCAGGCATATCGCCCGTAAATATTTTTGACGCCATGAATTACTTTTGTATTAAACAAGAAATTGTTAAGATCCTCTATTACGTATTATATGAATCAAAAGCCCCTAGTTATCACAAATAGTTAGACATGATATTTAGACATGTTACACTAAAAACATAATAAAATATAGTTACGTTCCCTAAATTCACACCTCTAGTGTCACACCTAACACAGCGTCATATGACCAGTGTTTCGGCCTAAACCTGATTTTGCAGATCATTTACAGATCAAATTGGGCGAAACTAGTTTCGGAGGGTTTCGGACTTATAGGGCGAAACTAAAATTCCTCTGGGCGAAACGTTTCGGACTTTGGGGGGAGGTTTAGGCCGAAACACTGCATATGACAATTGTATATCATTCCTTTTTTAGGGTTTATTAATTTCTTTTTAAGGTTAGAATTTATAGGGACCTATAACGTGATGTTTCTTAATTAAAATTTCTTTTAAAAACTTTTTTACTTTGATCATTACAATAAAATTAATCCCAAAAGGTTTTAAATGCAAAAACCTAGGTAGTACGTAACATACTCTCATATAATTATTATGATCATTCAATTTTGTCTACTGTACTTTTATAAAGTTCAATAAATCTATCAAACGAAATTTATTCAATTCATAAATTGTATATTTAGTTCGAACAAGCAATGATCAATATTCTAACTTGATTACTTCTCTAACAAATATAATTTCCATTCTTCTAAACAAACATTAAAATCCAATTCATAAGCAAAATTACAAATTAATTAAGAAACCACTTTCTGCGCCCTAATCATGTGACATTTATTTTCGTTTGTTACACCTGATCTTGCAAATTAATTGGTCAAAATTACAGGGAGGGTAACGATTTTCAATATTTAAAAATCGCAGATCGACTAGCGTCAAAATTTTTAACTCTTAACAAAATGGCGTCAAAAGTAGTTGCAGGCGACATACCTGAATTAATGGAGAAAATTCTTAACAATTTAAGTAATGAAATTTCTTCATTATATTCTTGCGCACTAGTAAACCGACAATGGTGCAAAATTTCAATTCCTGTTCTCTGGTGTGATCCTTTTTCATTTAGGAAAAACTCTACGTTCATAAGTAGATATCTTTCATCTGTCAATGAAGACGACAAAATTATTTTGAGTCAATATGGAATAATTGTTGATTTTCCAATTACTCTTTTTAATTACGCAAGATTTTTAAAGAATCTCGATCTTCATCTTCTTGGATATAATCTTCGAAGTTGGATTGAATCAAAAAAATATGATAAAGAAAAATGTATTATGGAAAATTTAGCTAATTTATTAATTAATCTATTTGTTGATAGTGGTGCTACTTTATCAAATTTAAAAATCTGCAACGTTAATTTTTCAATGACAACCTGTAAAAATTTGGCCATTAAACCAGAGGTCTTTAACTCATTAAGGATGAATGATCAATTTTTTTCTCAACTTCAAAATTGGCTGTAGAATTATTATTTGATAAGAATCTTGACGAGTACATTATGCTATTAAGAATCTTGGCTAAAAATTCCACCAAAATTCATACTTTAAATTTAGTACAGTGTCCCAATGAAATACAAATTAATCATGCACTTACAAGCTTTATTAAGTCCCAGCAAAAGATCAGCAAATTTAGCTTTAATAGGAATACTTCATCTTTTGTCTCCGCATTGGAAGGTCAAAGAAATTCATTACAAGAAATAAATATAAAATCTTACTACTTTGTAGATGATGAAAATTTTGAAAAAAATGTTAAGGTGTTGATGAATTGCGAGAATTTAAAAGTTTTTCGAGTTAGAGATAGTGAAAAATGGATACCTTTTATTGCAAATCTCTGTAAAATTAATACATTGGAAATAGAGGCATACGAGCCTGATGGTTCGGATTTAATTCAATTTTTAGAAAAGTCTGGACAATCACTATAACGGCTTAGGCTTAAGTCTGACCCTGGAGAGAGAATTCAATCACAAGACCAATTATTTATGGCTCTTGAGTCGTTCTGTCCAAACATTACATATCTTAACATTTCAAATTTTAATTTCACCTCTCAAGTTTTGACACTTATTTTGAATTTACGCAAGCTTCAATTTCTTACATTAGTATGGTTTAGAGATGGATCTTATGAAGATACGGAAAAGCGAATTAAGCAATTTGCATATTGATATTTTATTAGATCATTGCGATGCACCTTTAAATAAATTTTTATTTTTTGTTGTAAAGAATTATTTTGATTATGATGATATAGTGGAGGTTGAACCATATAATCGTGAAAGAGTTGTTGATTCGTTAATTAAGTTTTATATGCGGAAAAAATCTTTAAAGTATGTGTATGTCAGCGGTATTGAGTTGGATAATCTTCAAGAATATTTAGGGGAATATATCGAAGTAGTGCCAAATAAGGATGATATTATTGTTAAATGCTAATCAGAATGGATTTATTAAATTGAAATTGGCATTAGTTGTATCATCAAAATAATTAGATTACAACATTTAATTAAAATATCTATATTATAAAGATTTTAGTTCATTATCATTTATCGAATGCAGAGATTTAAATTAGAATTTGACATACACCTCATTCTTTGATATATTAATAAAGTGCGTACTAACATATATAATATATGTACAGTTATTAAAATTTTACTAGACCGAGATCTATATGTTAATATATGCTTCCAAATTTCTATTTAAAGCTAATTTTACGTAGAGATTGGAAAATGAATTACCAATCATTGATCGCAAGTTCTTTACAGTAATCAAACATTATTAATCTTCGGATCATATAAAAAATTAAATTAAATTCACAATAATTTGATTTAATAATTTAGATTTAAACGATTTAAAGATCTAATTGATCTAATTTTGATTTTTAATAGAGAAAATTAACTATGCTATGAATTTGGCATTGATGCTCGAAAATTCGGAGTTTGACAAATCCATTATATAATGTTTTTAGAGCAATTAATTTAGGGATGGTAAAAAAACGGTTTAAACAGTTTTTTAACATTTTTTATTGGTTTAAACCTGTTTTCAAAACATCGGCGTCTGTTTCTAAAATTTGGCTGAAATTAAAATTATTGTTTCTGATTGGCTAATTTTAGTTTCAATTGTTAAAGAGAAATTTTCAAAAAACAACGTGCTATACAATTTCGAATTTATTACATTTAAGAATGTATGATTTTGATCGTTTTAAGAGTTTAAATGCATAATTTCGCCTATCCGCAAATATAACTTCCATTGATATTAAATGCATAATTGCCTATCAGCAAATACAACTTTCATTCTGTACTAGTTTTACATTCGTTAGTTTTGAAATACAAGGTTACAATACATGCATCTTCTTGTAAATATTACCACTTTCATAAGTTCTTTCCAGAAAGGATTTTCAACAGCCGTAAAAGGAATATCAGCCGAATTAAAAAACCTTGCTAATATACTATTCGCATCCGATTTATCTAATTGCACATTATTCGAACCAGAATCCAGATGACCTTTTAATCGGTGAACTGAATCAACACAGTCTTCTTCGCAATAATTGCATTTTTCGCGAGGAGTTTTTCAACCATGCTTATCGGGTTCAGCAACTTTCGTAAAGTTCAAACGGATCTCTTATAGAGGAGGTCTTCCGCGAACATAAGATATTTTTGAAAATTTTTTATTTAATTTATTTTTTGAATATCGATTAATTTATTTTTGAGTATCGATCATAAAAAATATTATAAATTAAATTATGCAATTCGGATCATGTTCGGATCATATTACGTCATAATGTATTAAAACAATTTTCAACAGTTTTAAATAAACATGTTTTTAAGATCACGTTTTAAAACATTTGCCATCCCTAATTTAATTACGACTTACGACATATATATGTGAAAATTTTGAATTTAAAATTTTGCCTTATGCAATACATATCAATACCGGACTCATCTGACATGACCAGGATCAATCCGGTTTCTTTGTCTTGTGCAATTTCATCTATAAAGGATAAAATATTTATTGAAACTTAAGTAATCTTAACATATCAATCTAGAACATAATTATAAAATTCAAAAATTACCTAATTTTCTTATAGAACAGATATCAGCATTGTTTTGACAAGTAAATGTTTGTTATTATAACTTTTAGCAGTGTAAATTTTGGTCGAATAATTGGTATTGATTAATTGTGTTAATTCATCTCTCTCTGTATATTTATTAAGTTTATCTTCAAAATAAGCAAACCAAATATTGTGCATTACGTCTCTTTGATACATCTACTCCTGCACATTTTCATTAATTCTACATAGCACAAAGTGATCTTCACGATATACATTCCTCCATACAGGGATCATCAATGTACTAAATGTCAGAGTTACGTCCTGAAGAATATTTGCAGGATGTAACGATAGACTAAGTTAGAACCGTGAATTTAAAGCAAAAAGGCGCACAAATTTTTTGTCATCGGTTCAAAAACAAGCTTATAATTTGAGATGTTGATTCTCTTGTCACTCATAGCATTTGACAAACGGATTTGTTCTTATCATGGAATAGAGGTATTGGTCGACTGACAAGAGATTTTAAGGATAAAAATGATTATGATATAGTGATGTTTCGAATATGAAATTAGATTTCCAGGTTTTATTCATAGACATTCATTTAGTATAAGTTTGTTTTGTTTACTTAAGTTCTCCGAATGTTTTAAGAATTCCATTTATGTCACTTGTTCTCTCGAGTTATTTTTTTATTGGAGTTCCATCTATCATACTCCGCCAAGCTAAATCTTTGAATAAATACTTGTATAACCACCTCTTATTTTCTCTCAAAAGTATCTACTCGACAATATAATAAAGCTTTATTGTTATTTTGAAATTTTCGAAATTTTCGAACCAAACCATCAATTTCTTCAGTTTCCAATAAGTATCTTTGAATGCAGGCAGTATTCATACGAAAGTTAAAGATTAACATACGCACTCTAGTTTCACCAATCTTTTTGTAAATATTGATCTCTTTAATTCATTTACGATCCATATTTTTAAAAGTCTTTTTTGATTAGTCAATATATTTAAAAAATTTGTAGGACTATCTTTGAATTTTAAGTTCATTAAAAGAGATACGTAAAGCGGTCCTAAGGATTAGCAAAATTTTAAGGTTTAACTTTAATATCTATGAATAAATTTTAAATTACAATCACTTTATTTTAACAGAAACACAATATTCATTAATGTAATTGAAGCATTTATTTGCTAGTTTCGTAGAATTAAAAGAGATAATTCAAGATTAACAATAAGAACCGACTATATTATTGATCCATTAATTTTCAAAGAACTTGTTCAAATTAAACACTAACTACCATATAATTAAAGATTAACAATTTACAATAATCAATTTAGATGCTACTAATCTAACGTATTTTTCCAATGGCATTTTAAAATTGTAATCAAAACTATAATATCCACTTATACCCACGTAATTCAAATTTCTCTTTTTTTTGCAAAATTCAATTAACGCTTTAACTTGTTTCTTGTTATCAAGATTACCAATTAATAGCTTTTTTAAAGGAGCATAGCAATTATTGAGCAAAATGTCAATATAAGAATCTAACCAAGAAGATGTGTCAAAATATTGCAACGCTAATGGCAATAATTCTGCAAACTGCTTAAGTTGCACTTTAAGCACTTCTTCTGAAATGGAATCAACTTTGCAACGTAAAGTGAGAAATTGAAGTTTTTGTAAATTACCAATAAGTTCTATAAGTTGAGTGGAAAACTTAATATATGAAATACTAAGAAATGTAATGTTCGGGCAGAAGAATTTAATATCTTTTAATAATAAAGAATCATCCTGAATCTCTTGATCTTCAGAAACAAGTTTTAGTCGTTGTAGTGATGATCCAAATTTTTCTAAAATTTGCGTTATAATCGATATGTCAAGCAGGAAATCAACAATTTCTAAAGTGTTCAGCTTAAAATGACTGGATTTTAATATCTTCAATATATTACCATTTTCGCAAAAGACTATATGTCTTATGCGAAGACTTTCTAAATTTTCACAATTAATTAGCACTTCCAACTCCGAATTACCAGAACAATTTTCTATTTCAACTTCTCGTAATGATTGTTTTTGACTTTCTAAAGCTGAAAAAAGTAGAAATTTGTACAAATGATAAAATGACCGACTATCTTGATTTGCCTAAGTTGCACTTGTGATTTAACAATACGTATAAGAGTTTGAAATACTTGTGGATTATAATAAGGATAAAATTGAGTAAGTTTCAAAGCACTAATTTTCGTAGTATGTTTTGCTAAGATTTCTAATAATGTAACAACACTTTCGACGTTGGCGGCGGCTAACGATAGTACTCTCAAAGATAATTTTTGGAGTTGTGGAAAAAATTTCTTGTTTCTTTCTAGTAAATGGAAGATCTCTGGTTTAAGTTCAATAAACTTAGAAAATGTAAATCTAATTGATGTAAATTGGCGCCACTATCAATAAATAATTCAAGTAATGAACTGATTATACGGCATATTAATGGATTATAACATTTGACTGACTGGAAATCGACCCACTTTTTAACCATATACTCTAGACTGAATAAATCGAGAACCTTCAGAAATCTTGCATAATTAAATAGTGTATTAGGAAATTCTTTATTTATTCCATATTCTTTCAAAACTAACTTTTTGCCCTTGTCAAGGGATGAAAAATACTTTGAAATTAATACCGGATTTTCCCGAATGAAAACGGATCTTGCCAATGGGAATTGACATTTTGCACCAATATCGACTCACAAGTACGCAAGAGTATAAAGAACAATATTCATTTCTTAAATTCTTAAGAATATTATCCATTATTAATTCAGGCATATGCTCGTAAATATTTTTGATGCCATGAATTACTTTTGTGTTTATGTAATTGTTAAGATCTCTATTACGTACGTATTATATGTATCAAAGCCCTTAGTTGTCACAATAAGGCGTGATATTTAGACATGTTACACTAAAAACATAGTAATCTATAAAGGCTACGCTCTTAAAATTCATTCCCTAGTGTCACACCTAACAAACGTTAATATCACAATTGATATCATTTCTTTTTTGGGGTATATTAATTCTTTTTAAAGTTAGAATTTACAGGGGTAAAGAATTTACGCTACTCCCACTATAACGTGATCTGTTACTTTGTCATTATAATAAAATTAGTCTCAAAAGGTTTTCTCTAGAAGTCATAAATGCAAAAATTTAGGTAGTACGTAACATACTAACATATAACTATTATTATCATTCAATTCTGTCTACTGTACTTTTATAAAGTTCAATAATAAATCTATCAAACGAAATTTATTCAATCCATCAATTGTATATTTAGTTCGAACAAACAATGATCAATGTTCGTTACTTGATTACTTCGCTAATAATATATGATTTCTATTCTTATAAACAAATATTAAAATCCAATCACAAGCAAAATCACAAACTTAATTAAGAAACCTCTTTCTGCGCCTAATCATGTGTCATTTGACCATCACGTTACATCTGTTCTTGAGATTGGTCAAATTACAGGGAGGGTAACAATTTTCAGTATTTAAAAATCGCAGATCATCTTGCGTCAAAATTTTTAACTCTTAACAAAATGGCATCAAAAGTAGTTGCAGGCGACATACCTGAATTAATTGAGAAAATTCTTAACAATTTAAATAATGAAATTTCTTCATTATATTCTTGCATACTAGTAAACCGACAATGGTGCAAAGTTTCAATTCCAATTCTCTGGTGTGATCCTTTTTCATTTAGAAAAAACTCTACGTTCATATCAAGATATCTTTCATCTGCTAATGAAGACGACAAAATTATTTTGAGTCAATATGGAATAATTGTTGATTTTCCTATTACTATTTTTAATTACGCAAGATTTTTAAAGAATCTTGATCTTTATCTTCTTGGATATAATCTTCGAAATTGGGTTGAATCAAAAAAATCTATTAATTTGGAAGAATGTGTGATGGAAAATTTAGCTAATTTATTAATTAAGCTATTTGTTGATAGTGGCGCTACTTTATCAAAGTTAAAAATCTGCAACGTTAATTTTTCAAAGATAACCTGATCATTAAACCAGAGGTCATTAACTCATTAAGAATGAATGATCAATTTTTTTCTCAACTCCAAATATTGACTATAGAATTATTATTTGATAATAAT
>CAJVPY010005194.1:0-11725 GCA_910591965.1 Dentiscutata erythropus
TTTTTGGTGAGAACGGCAAAGAGCGAAAAATACAGAGAAGACCACTAGCACATATTCAAAAGAGTGTAAGTTCTAAAAACATTAACAGGTGTTTTACAAGTTTGCACAGTACTAAGTTTTTTCGGTGAGTGATAGACTCTGGGCTTGTCAGCAGATAGCATATAAGAACTATCTCTAAACGACAAGTGCTGTGCTGCTGTAAGTAATAAACTCTAAGCTTGTCGGCAGGTAGTGTATAAGAACTACCTCTAAACTACAAGTGTGGTTTTTCTTACACCCTTTTCACACATCTTACTTTTTTCTTGCAGTACGTTACTGTTTTTTAGTCAAAAGTTTTTCAGAAAAATATAGTCTAGATGATCATCAGAAAGAGTTGTGAAAAAAAAATTAATTTTTAAAATTTTTACTATAAAGACAACTTTATTTTTTTTTTTATAATTTAAAAATAAATATTGCTATTTTATAATTCTTATTTTTAAATATTAAAATATATAATTTTTTTAAATGACAATCACTTGAACCAAATTTTGCTGAAAAAACTTCTTAACAAAAACAGTAAAACCAACTAGTTGAAGTATATAAGACATGAAAAGAGGGACCGTAATTCAGCACCTGTCGTTTAGAGCTAGTTCTTATATGCTACCTGCCGACAGGCTTAGAGTTTATTACTTACTGCAAACCCGGTACTTGTTGTTTAGAAATAGTTCTTATACACTATATGTTGACAAGTTCAAAGTTTATCACTCACTGACAAAATACGAGTAGCACAGTTTTGGCTAAAAGGAAGACTTTTTCTGTTGCTTCTAGTAACTCACTTTCCTTTAAATGGTATTAAGAGGTTTTTCTCTCTTTGTTGTTTGATGCTAGTCTTACCAAAATTTTTCAATAAAAAGTGGGCATTTTGACTTACCCCCTCCAAAAGATCAGCATTGTTTATACCTACCAAATCGGAATAAACTTAGTAGAAGGCAACTATGTGTTTTGTTGTTTTGCAAATACAGTACTACGGTATAAGGAAGAGATTACCACCCCCATTTGGGAGATATCTGAGTTGAGTCAGTGCCCAGAATGAGTCTTAAAGCCAAACTGAAGATTTATAATCGAGATATAGTAATTAGTTGCAATTATTATATAATTTTTATCCTTATGCCTAGCACGGGCTATAATAGTGTGTCATGGCTACTTTTCTTTTTTCACTTTTTTTATCTTTGTTCATTTATGTTAGACTATCTTATAATTTGTTGAAAAGTTTTTTTTCTTATCGTGAGGTGTTTTTTTTCTAAAATGTTTTGTCTTTCATAAATATAGCTTTATTTTTTTTACTTTTATGTATGAATAAGAGTTTAATTATGTTATCGGGCTTAGGTAAAAGAAGTCTGAAAGAAGAGGAGGCAGTTATGACAAGCGGTAAGGTTCACTATTGAGAGCTGGGTCATATTCATTTGCAAGAGGGGTCCGGAAGGAGGGAAATCTTGCTATAGCAGGTCGAACATAGGTACTAATTGGGGTAACCAGGTTAGTCTTAACTTGTAATTTAAGTAGACATTAGGTTTAATGCTATGGCACTTGTCATTTAAAGATAGTTCTTATATACTATCTGCCAACAAGTTAAAAGTTTATTACTTACCTTCTGAAATGCAACTTAGTGTAAAATTTTATGAGTCTAGAAGATTTGTACAAAGTCTAATAAAGTTAAGGTATGACTGCCGAATTCATAAAAAAATAAAAATAAAAAAAATAAAAATTTAAAATATTTTAAATTTTGATAAAAATAGATCAGAAACAATAATTTTGACATTTTAGTAGCCAAATATAGCTGCTAACTACTAATAGTTTAAGGAATAGCAAAATTAGCAGCTGAGCAATTTTATTTAATATTTAGGCTGCTAGTTTATTAGTAAAAAATTAGAAAATTTTATTAAATCTGGCCTATTCTGACTCTAAATTTGAGCTGATTTGCTAAATTTTGGTTGTGCTACTAATTTATTCAGAATGGAATAACACATTTCTCATATGAACTTTACAGATTTTGCTAAATAGTTAAAATTCTTAGCATGCAGATTTGTATACTTTCTATAATTTGTGCATGTATATTGTACAGCTTACATGCAATGCATAAGACTTTCAATCTTGGCTTATATATGTATATATATACTAATTTCAATTTAGTGTTATTCATGCATATGTTATATATGCAAACATATTTACATATATATATTTGCATATCAGATTTATAAAATGTAATCTAATCTAAAATAAAAAAATTTTTTTATTTTAACAAATATAGAAAAAAATCAGAGTAGATAAACATATGTATATATAAAACCAAAGATGTAATATCTAAAGATAGTAAAAATAAAAATTTTAGATATAAAAATTAGTAATCTGATATAAATTTATATGCCTCTTTACTAGATATTTAATTATTTTCATTTTTTTTCATCAAATTTTTTACTAGGCTGATGAATTGATAATCACTAATCATTAAAGACTTTAGAGAAAGAATTTGTTAATCATTTCTAAATACATAATGATCACTGGGTTCTCTACTTTTAAAAAACCTGATTATTGCCAGTATTACTTACTTAGAACAAAAGCAAAAGTCCAACTTTTTTTTTACTTTTCTAATAATATATACTCTTTATATATACTGTATCTGATACAAATCTATTATATTATTGCATCTTTAATTATTCACTACATATACAATAATTAACTTTTATTGATTATTACAACAAATAGTTATGATTCTAAATTTTAAATACATCAAGATTAAGTCTTAAAAAACAGAATTACAAACCAAATTTATATATTTAATAATTCTTTCAAATGATCTAAATTAAAAAAAAACTAATTTTCTATATCTATACTACAATTTCACTGTTAACTCATCAACTCGTAAATCAATTCTTTATTTGTTAATTGTCATATTATACAAAAGGGCACCAGGTGTTTTGATTAGACAAAATGTGTGAATATAATCTAATCTTTGTAATATATTTTTCAGTTTATCTTATCAACCTGTAGATCTTTTCGTTATTTGGCATTCACACTAATCATCAAATGTTGTTCTTTTTATCCTCCATTCAGCCTATAGATCAAATCATCAACTATTATATTTTAATATTTATGAATGTAGTTAGTTCGAAGGAAATAACCATCTTTTTTTTTTATCAGGTCGATCAATATTAATAATTATTAGTTAAAATCATGTTATGTATCATTCATCAATAGTTACTTTTGCATTTAACTAAGTATAATCTTTATTTCTAGTATTGATAATCTTTAAATCAAATTTAAAAATTTATTACTATTTCTATCTATTACTATAATACTGTGCACCTGATAAATTTATTCTATTTATCATTTTTGAAAAATAGTGCAATTTGTTAAAATCTATTTTTACTAACTGTATATATATTATATACATATATTTAGATCCAAATTATTTCTTTTTTCTAACATTTTTTGCCAATATTTATTTGTCTAGAATGGTGAGTAACTGAATTTTTTCAAAAACTTATGATAGAGTTCATAATAATTTCAATAAAAATTAACTCAATATTAACTTCAAATTGCAGTCTGTCTTTCAGAACTTTGATAGTAACTTGCGATAGAATCATAGCAAATTAATCCAACCATAACCACATGCAATGTGTTACAAATATACAAGTAACTATATAATAATTTTTATAGTAGCTTATGATCAAAATCATTATACAACTTTGACTAATATAAACTATAGTAATTCTAACACAAACTAATCCAACTATATAATATAATTATTAGAATAGTAAGCAAGCTTTTATTAAATTTTTTACAGTTAATACAAGCTTAACCTTAACTGTTATATGTCGAATAGGTTGTATAATATTTATGTTAGTCACTTGATTGATTTTATTAAATCTATTATTGTTAAAATTGGGATTAGGGTCTCATAGCCTAGTGGTCTAGGCGCCTAATTCTCCACAGACAAGGTCAATAGTTCAATTATAGCTGGTGGTAATTAATTTAATTAATTATCTCTGTAACCTTCAAGAGCTTTTGAATGCAAAACCTTGTAGTGGTAAGACTATGTGATGTACATATTTGGTCTATAAAGAATTCTTGGAAGGAACCCCAAACCATGAAGAAGACTAGACACTGTGTATGACATGGGTTACAGAAGGTTTACTGCAGAAGGCTGTGCATGTGAATCTATGATTAGCAAAATAGTACCAACAACTTTAAGGTAGCATTGGGATCTTGTTTGGGAGGATAGCTATGCAGTATATTCAGAAGTAGTGAGATAAGTGGTGAACATGGTAAGAGGCTGTAGTAAAAGGATGACTTTACCAAATATAGCACATTTCTAGCACAAAAAAACAAGAAAAACCAGCTAAAAGAAACCTTGAAAAGCATTGAAGCAAGTAATTCAGTGATATGAAATAAAGATAGCTAGGAAGTAATATGTCATACAATCTATATGAAAGTCAAATGATAAAATATAGCTAAAGTGCAGATCCCAGGTCACTGGCTTGTGACAGTGATTAAATGAAATATATAACTCTCATTCTAAGGATCTAAACTTCTATAATACTATATCAATAGTGAGTACTATAAAAGGAGCAGTAGCCTAATTTGGTAGTATATAACACAAATATCTGGATCATGTGAAATAACATCCTAGTTTGGTATAGGCAACTATTGAGATATGGCTAGGCTCTTAAAGTAGCTCCCCAGGGACACCAAACTAGAAGCATGAAGAGCACCCACTTGAAAGACACCAATTTGAAAATAATACAAGAACCGAATTAGAAGTAATATAACAAGTGATGAGAGTGGAAGTTAGTTGGTAGATATTGTACAGTAGTATATAAGTGGGATATATATGATAAATAGGTTTGGGAACCATCTGGTGAGTTTGAAAACTAGCCTGGTGCAGGACAGTTATTAATGAGATAAAATCTCATATTGCATATAGATATTCAAGTTAGTAACTAGGTGAGCTAATACTGCATATACTAAATAGTTGTAATTGTACTCATGATACTTGTAACCAAAATATCTTAGCATAAATCTAATAAACAGTAGAGGCAAGACTGCCGAATTAAAAAAAAAATTATTTCCAAAATTGCAAACTTAATCAGATTGGCCTGAGCATTATTTGGTCAATTTTTATAATATGCTTTAAAAATTATAAAAATAGCTATAATAGGCTCTGTGGTTTCATTACAGTCATCCTCCTATATAATTACACAGTTGGGCTCATAGAACCGTTTTTTTAAAATGTGCTTATAGAGAGGTTGTGCTTATATGGAGGTTTTTTTTTATAAATTAAATGATAGTTTGGCCTAAATAAAAATGTAATTACATATGATGTGATTATATTGGAGGTGACTATATGGAGGGACGACTGTAGTAGATTTTTTTTTGATCATTACTCTTAGCAAATTAAAATCAAGAATATGCCATGAAATTTTGTTACTTTAATAAAAAAGTTAGATAGATAGGTAGGTATAATGTGAAAATTACATTTTTTTAAAAAGCTGTTGATATATAACTTGAAATTTAAACAACATTCTGCACTTTAATATAAAAATATTCTAATTTTGATTTTTTACTTTAAAATATTATACATTGAAAATTGGTTTGATTCTTCAAAGAAATCTGGTTGGTACATATTTATTAATAAAATTAAAATTTCTAGTAATAATATTATACTTTTTCAAACTATAAATGAAAATATTTCAACAATTATCTATCTAATCCATATTATAAAACAAAAATAAAAAAGTTTTCATCAATATTAGATAAGTAGTTATCAAGGTATTATCAATCAAAGTTTGAAAAACTTAACTGCTGACTTTGTTTTAATAATCACCTAAATTTTTTTTAACATTAAGCAATAATTTCTCAACAACAAAATTTGTAAAGATTTTTATATTAATTTTATGAATCTATAGAATAAAAATAAAAAAAATATTCGCTGTTCTGAATATACAATGCATGCTTCTTACAGGACCCCGAAATATATATTGAGGGGTAAGGTTTTACAAAAATTACTAAATTTAGAAAGATCTGCGGAAAAAAAGTCAAAAATAAGCAAACTAATTACTATAAATAGAAATAATCTACACAAAAAGGATCAAAAATAAGCAAACTAAAACCTTACCCTACATAAATATTTTGGGGTCCTCTTCTTATTGCAGTAGCCCACTAAGTTTATAATTTTACCAGACTTAGCCAACTTCAATGATAAATTATTTAATATTTTAAAGCAAAAAGAGTAATTGAATTCATTTTTTTAAAAAAATTTAATATATTATTCTAAAAATTGGGTCAGGTTTGAGTTAAAGCTCTAACTTAAAAATTGTCAACCTGACCCAATCTGTTCAGAGCACTAAACATGATCAGACATGTCACATGTTTGGTCTTGTGATGATTCAAGACAAAAGCTGTCTTGATACTTATATACATATTAAGTATTAAGCAGATTTGCAATAAATTAAAAATTTTTTAAAAAAAATCAAATTTGTCATATAATAAAATTAAATTTATAATGGTTTTATTATGTAATAATTCAATTTTATTACATTTTTTGAACTTATTATATAAAATGTGATACCTTCAATTTTATTATATAAAATGTGATAACTTTAAATTTTTAAATTTTTCAATTTTTGAATTTTAATTTTTGAATTTTTGAATTTTTGAATTTTCAAATTTCAAATTTTTCAATTTTTGAATTTTTTAATTTTTAAAATTTCCAATTTTCAAAATTTTCAATTTTCGAATTTTCAAATTTTTTAATTTTCACAATTTCAAAATTTTGAAAATTTATTTTTTTAAAAAAATTGCACTTTTGGCCCAAATAGAACACCATAAAGACAGTATTCATGAAGATTTCACAATAGCATCAGTAATACAGTATTTTAATTATATTATTAATTTGAATAATATATCTATATTAATTAATATAAATATAAAGTTTAACCAAAGCTATAAATTTTTATTTGTTTTATTACTTTTTGAATATAATTAAATACAATATTCATGAAAATTTAAAATATATAGAATTAAATAAAATTAAGTTTTTCAAAATTATATATACAATATTGCAATTAAAAATTTTTCTTTAAGACATTTCAATTTCTTAACATGGATTCTGTAAAAGCCTTAAATATGTAATGCAATTGTTATCATATAAAGTGAAATTACAAATCTATAAATGCAAAAATATAATGAGAAGTAATTAAATATAGTTAATAAGTTCCAAATTTAAGAGATTGATTTGAACACTTCATGATGTTTTATGTATTTTTCTTTTTAATTTTTCTATAACTTCTTTAATACAAGAAATATTATTGTGGTTTGCAAAATTATGTGAAATTTGCAGATCAAAAAAAGAAATTAATGATTTCTGGTTTCCAATTTCTTGTAGAAATAAAATTGTAGATTGATTGTTTTGTAACATATTTAATCAAATTTTTGTAATATAATTTGTATATTTATCATGTTGTAAACAATTTAATTGTGTACTATTAAAGTTTGGCTTTTTTGTAGGCCAATAAATTCAATCTTATAAGAATTATTTCATATTTAAAAATTAATTTCATTATAACTAAAAGTATCATGAAATTTAATATAATTTTTTATTATTTTTTTTTATAGTTATAATAAGATTTGGATGTCAAAAAAGATACTTTGTGCATCCAAAGCATGTTCCAGGAAAAGAATTTTTTACTATTATAAATATTTTTTTAATAAAAATAAATACAGTTAGCCTCTCATATAATTACCTCCTATTTAGTCACAAACTCTATATAATTATATTAAAATATGATAATAGTTTTTTAATATTAAAAATACCTTTATATAGCCACAATTAAATTATAATCACTATCACATTTATTTAGAATTTGTTAAATGATTTAATAATAAAATCACTTCTTTATAATCATATTTATATGTGATTATAAATAGTTGCTATATATAAAAGTTGAAATTTTACTAAGTAAATACTTTTATATAATAAGTAAAGTTGTTTAGAAGAAACTACACTTACCTTAAAATTTTTATAAAATTAAATAACATTTTATTAAGATATTTTTTATTTTACATTTCTATGAATAAATCAAATAAAAATTTTTATAAAATCAAATAACTTTTATTAAGATATTTTTTATTTTATATTTTTATAAATAAATCAAATAAAAATTTTAATTTTTTTTATAGAATTGTAAAATGAAAAAATACCTTAATAATTTGCATAATAATTTTATAGCATCTAAGTATATTTTGTTTCTTCAAACAACTTTACTTATTATATAAAAGTTAATTATTTTAATAAAATTTTGACTTTTATATATAGTAACTATCTGTGATTATATATAAAAATTATTATTATTATTATTATTATTGTTGTTGTTGTTAAGATGAGGCCTTGCTCATATCTATATTAAGTAATTTATACAAGTAATTATATAAAGACTATAACTACTTAATTTGTATACAAACAAAAGAATATAAATCATATTTAAGAATGAGAGCTCAAACTAAAAGCTCAACTAAAACTCAACCGAAATAGAGCTTATGGCTAAACTAATTATCTGTGATCTAAATCTACTAAAGTGGTTAAAACTTATCTAGGTTTTAATAATTAATATATAGTTAGAAGGTATACTATATTGGATTTATAGTGTAGACCAGAGATGAACTTGTCTTTTGGGAGGGCATCTTTTCTCCTCATTATACAATTGATTTGCGAGGCCACAGAAGCATATATAAAAATTTTTATTTTACTTCTTTATAATCACATATATTTATAATTTTATATAATATGATTATATAGAAGTAATTTTAAAAATTTTATAAAATCACACCTCTTTATTATTACCTAATTAGTATGTGATTATAAGAAAGAATGACTATATATATATATATAGGTATTTATATATAATATTAGTTGATATATTTACATCATTAGAAGTAACGTTAAAAAAAATTAGAAATCATATTTTTTTTTTTTTTGATTTACAAATTTTATATAATTTTGCAAACCTAAGCAACTCTTTTTGCAAATCTCTAACACAAAATTTACTTAAATTTGTCCAACAAAAAATATCTGTTAATGCAAAATTTTACTATGCTAACCTTAACTTTACTTTGTTAGTAAACTTGTTCAGCATACAAAAATATGTATAATACTCAAATTTCAAGTCCTTAGCTCTTATATTTATTAAGTAAAGTTCTAAAATGTTTTTTAAGCAAAAATTTATACTTTTGCTATTTACTCTTTAATCTAAATCTAAATCTCTGCACTACATCTATTAAAAGTTGTTCTACACACTTTTTTCGTTATAACAAGCTATATTTCATCTCTGTAGCTTTAAAATTGATGAAGCTAGCTTTTCAAAAAAAAATTTAAACTTTTGCTATTTACTCTTTAATCTGATTCTAAACCTCTATACTACATCTATTAAAAGTTGTTCTACACACTTTTCTTATTATAACAAGTTATATTTTATCTTTATAGCATCAAAATTGATAAAGTTACTCTTTAAACTATTTTAACTATTTTTTATTCACTCTTTACAACTTTCTTTGTTCTTTTTTTTGTACTTTCTATTATACACAATTTTTGTATAATATTCAATCACTTCCAAATTTATCCAAATTAACTTTATATTATAGAAATATTAATTTTCCTTTTATATTTTTCAATCTAACAATCAATTTTATACAAATTTGTTAATCATTATACAAAAGCTTACTATTTATAGATAACATTTTTTAGATAACTTTACTATTTCAATACTCCAAATTTTCTGCATATGATCTTTACACAATCTATATCCTAAAATTACAAAAAAATTGAACATTTATAACTTATATTTTCATCTATATTTTTATATGAGAATTTCTATTTGTACACATAGTGTATATACACGGGTATAAAAAACCAACTATTATTTCAAAATTTTGATTAGGAAACCACTTTTTGGCTTCTAACAAAAAAATTTTCTTGCAAAATTTTAGTATAAACTACTCACACCCCAATCCCAAACTTACCCTTACCCTAACTATAAACAAGGGTTTAATTTTCTTTTGTAAAAATTGGTTTGATTGGCATGTTACACAAGTTTGTAAATCAATAAATTAGTATCCTGTGTATAAACACTACGTGTAAATTAATAAATTTTCTTTTTATATTTATCTACTATTTTATATATAGTAACAATTATATCTACTATTGTTACAAAATCTTTAAAATTTAATAACTTTTAATATATCTAGCCAATTCAGATGATTTAATTACCAAAATGATAGTCTTTTCAAGATGCTTCTAATAAATCCAAAATCACCTGATTCTGATCATGTGAACAAACCACCGTCAAGATTTATTTTTCAGACTATCTATATTTCTTTATTAAATTTTTTATTTTTTCTTTTTACTTTTAGTATTTACACTCTAAACTAACTATAATTCAACAAAAATTTCCTCACTATAAGCTTTTTAGTAATATGCTTAATTGGTTTCAAGCATTTCCAATCAATTCAGAAGCTCAAAATTTAACACAATTTCCAACTCCTCTTGAAATTAATGTTTTAAATTTTATTAAACCTTTTCTCCAAAACTTTTATCCTGGACATGCAATCCATACTTCTACTATTCCTCAACAACCTATTTGTAATAGCTTTAATAATCTACTACAAGATATGATTTTACAAAAACTACAATTTCTTTTTGATATTATTTATCAAAATACCTCTAATACACTATCTTTAAATTCTAATATTTCACCTGAATTATTATATTTTACTTTTAAAAATATTCTTTCCAACTTTACTACTGTTCTCTTTACAAGCCTAAACTACAAAAAAATCTTTTATTAACACTATTTTTTACCTTATATTGCAATTAATCTTACTCGTTTACATCTCTTTCTTTATAATAAATATAAACCATTAACTATACCCAATTTTATCTTGATCTTGATCTTAAACCTATTCGGCTTAGTTTACATTTTGATACTATCCACCATAATTCTAACTCTATATCACTAGAAATTAAACATAATTCTAAATATAATATTTATATTATCTTCAATATTATCTACAATATTTTCTTTAAATATTTTGTATTCCTTCTTTTAAAACATATTGTGCATCTCTTGATACCTAGTTTACTAAATTTTAAAATATTTATAAAAAACAATTTTCATATATCAATTAGCAAAAAGTTTATAATCATATCAAATTTTAAACTATTATCTTTCTTTTTAATAATCTTAAACAATTACTCCCAGATTCTTATCAACCTATATCAATTAATTCACTACAAGAATATACTGATACATTAATTAAAGCTGCTTTATACCATTTACATACTTGCACAAATTCTACTAGCAATATTCTTTCTAACAATACAACACATACTTTTTATAATTTAACCTCTTTTTTCTTTAAACAATCCTTTATACAATTTCCAGTTACTTTAAAATATACCAACTCTGATCTAGATTTTTCTAGCTTTGAATCAAATCAATTATTATCCACTATATTATTTAAACCATTTCTGTTTAAATCTCTTAAAGAATTAGCTTATCAAGCAAAACAACAATTTATTCAACTTAACAATACTCCAACCAATTTCAAATGTGAAACCTCTTTCTTTTATACTTTTTTTTAACAATTTCTTAAGCAAGCTGCTGCAAATGATAATATAACCAATTTTAATCTT
>CAJVPY010005195.1:0-11725 GCA_910591965.1 Dentiscutata erythropus
GTACTTTAAAGTGTATAAATAAGTTACCCGGGCAATTGATTTACATCAGCCAATCAAACGAATTTCTGTCTATGAGGGATAGCGGATAGCTACTAATAATCAATAAAAGCAGCGTGGATCATCACGTGACCGGAAAATTTTTTGTGGGTGATCTACATAGGTGGGTGATATACATAGGTTTATGAATTCGGTTATGCTCACGTGATGATGATCATACGAAATTCATGTACGATTGGTCAAATTCGTGTAACATATTTTTAATAAGGTCTTTGTTTTTAATCTTAATATCTATAGGATAGTATTTTAAATAATTCGTTTACGTATGTTTGCTGTAGCACAGACGTAAAGACGTGCCCGAGACTAGTACGTACTATTAAAAATTTTAAGCGTCCGTTTAAACCAATCTGATTGGTTGATTTTAGGACCCGTGAATCTTGAGGTTTTGTCGATCATTCACAGCCCAAAATTCTGAGACGTTAAAGCCAATTTAGATTACGAATAATTGTAAACGGTTTCAATTCTTAAAATACTAAAGTACTAACATTTGGACGTACTGTACCTAATGACTAGTATTATATATTTTTTCAAATTTGAGCGCAGTAACTACCTATCAAAAATATTTTTTTTATTTTAAATCTATGAATTTATAGAATTAAATAAAAAAAATTTTTATCGATTTTGGATAGGTAGTTATCGAGATATCATCTCCCAAAGTTTAAAAAAAATTTATAAGATTACCAAAACAAAAATTGTCTTCCCACTTTGAGCGATGATATCTAGATAACTATCTATTCAAAATCAATGAAATTTTTTTTATTTTAATTCTATGAATATATAGAATTAAAATAAAATAAAATAAATTCATCAATATTAAGTATGCAGTTATCAAGATATCCGCGTTTAAAATTCAAAAAATTTTAGACTATTATCAAAGACTGGCCAAGTTTTTTTCCTTACTTTGAGCGATGATATCACGATAACTACCTATTCAAAATTGACAGAAATTTTTTTATTTTATTTCTATGAATTTATGGAATTAAAATAAAAAATTTTCATTGATATTAGGTAGGTAGTTATCGAGATATCTTCATTCAAAGTTTAAAAAAAGTTTATACAATGATACAAAGACTGCGGCTAAGTTCTTTCCAACTTTGAGCGATGATATCTTGATAACTATTTTAACTATTTATCTAAAAATCGATAAAATTTTTTTTACTTTAATTCTATGAATTCATAGAATTAAAATAAAAAATAACTTTAGATACTAGTTATCGAAATATCTTCGTTCAATATTTAGAAAGAACTTAATCGTAGTCTTTTAATTAAATTTTTTTTTTTTTAGCATTAAACGAGAATATCTCAATACTATCACTTAACATTTGATAATAAAAAAATAATTTTAATTCAATGAATTCATAGAATTAAAATAAGAAATTTTCACTGATTTTTAATAGGTAGTTATCGTAATATCATCGCTTAAAATAAAGTTTTTTTAAATTTTAAACATGGATATCTTGATAACTACCTACCTAATATTGATGAAATTTTTTATTTTAATTCTATAAATTCATAGAATTAGATAAAAAATTGACTTTTACTAAAACGCACCTATATTATCTTAAAAACTGGCTAATTAATCAGTGCAAGATGTCCTAAGTAAAAATGCTCTACGCCCAATCCTAACACTAAATACTAACACTATCATGAAAATTTCATATTCAAAACAGAAAAATATATAAAAAAACATAATTAAACATATGATAGGTGCAAAACCACTTAGATGCGTTTTATAATAAATGAAAAAATTTTATAGATAGTTATCAAGATATTATCTCTCAAAGTTTGGAAAGAACAGCCGCATTTCTTGGTTAAACTTTGGGCGATGATATCTTGATAACTATCCATCCAAAATCGATGAATATTTTTTTATTTAATACTATGAATTCATAAATTGAAAATAAAAAATTTCTTTGACTTTTAATTGTAGTTAATGAAATAACTTCGCTCAAATTTGAAAAAAATTATATAATATTATTATCAAGAATTGCCGGTTTCGTCCAAACAGAACGTGATTGTTCGAGTAGAATCTATCTTCCCAGTACCGCCATAAAAGTGCAGTCACGTGAGAATTGAAAAATTCTTTAAAGTTCATTTAGGTTAGGTTAGGGTTTATGCTAGAGTTAGGGTTAGAGGGACTTTATTAGTACGTTTGTCTTGAAACTTCCTTGTTACACTTGATCTTGAAATCTGATTTGTTCACACCACAAAATTTCACGCGAGTGACCATTTGTCAGGCGATATTGGGGAATCTCACAATGGCCTTAACTTTTTTCGGTACTATTCTCTTGGGTAACTATATTTTGGAGTCCAATTCGTGGCCAATCAGGATCAACAAAAATGAAAACCCTTTTTAAAATTTTTAATTTTTTACAAATTCTAGCAAAGATTTCTCAAGAACTATTTGATAAAACTTAGCAAATTTATAAATAAATAAAAACTCATTGAATATAGATTCATAGTTATTTAGATATCTTTTGTAAAAGTTTAATTTGAATATCAAAAAAAAAATTCAAAAAATATTTTAACTTTAAATGAACATTATTCAACAACTATTTTTCCAAGCTCAATAATTTTTATCTTATTTTAATTCTATAGGTGTAAAATAAAAAAATTCGTCGAATTTAAACAAGTAGTTGTCAAGAAATATTCATTAAAAGCTAAAAAGAGTTTCCCCAGTTTTTATATATATATTTAAATTTTGAAAATAATTACTTGAAGCTTACCTGACCAAATTCGATAAATATATTTTTTTTATTTTAATTTTGTGGGTTCATAGAATTAAAAGAAAATTTTTTTATCAAATTTGATTAGTAATATCGAGTAATCTACATTTAAAGTTTAAGTATATATAGAAAAACACTTGTTTAAAATTTTTTAACTTTAATAAAATTTCTTATCTTTAATAATACCTGTTTAAATTAAATAATTTTTTTATTTTAATTACAGTATATAAATCATAAAATTAAAATATAAAAAACCTTTATTGAATTTAGATAGATGCTTGTCAAGAAATCTTTATTTTAAGTTTTTTTTTTAGAAAAAACTATAACCAATTTCTATTCAAACTTTAAATAAGGATTTTTTGGTACTATCTATTTGGATTTGATGGAAATTTTTTTATGATATTTTAATTCTATAAGGTTGTAAAATTAAAAATTAAAAAAAGTTTACTTAGCCTCACTGCAGGTAATTATTACTACATATACGTATTATATATTCTTTAAAAAATTGAAATTTATAGTAAGAGTTAGACAGAATCAGGGTAAAAAAAGTCAAACTATATATAAAATTGCATGCTAAAAACTTTTACTTAATACCCAAAGATGCATTACTATAATAAAATATTTTATTTTACTATTGTTTTATTACACAAAGTTCTATAATTTAATTGGTCAAATATATAGCAGTAATGACTATTTGTAGTGATATTTATAAATACTAATAAAAAACTGATATAAATTGAGCAAGTTGTTATTAAAAAATATTTATTAAAAGGTAAAAATAATTTAATCGCAGCTTTTATTTCTGTAGATATTTAAACTTTAAATAAAAATTATTAGATATTTTAAAGCTTAAGCATTTATAGAAAAAAGAGCTGCAGCTAATTTTTTTGGAAAATGATATTTCCACACTCTTTTTTGATAATACCACACCCCGCTGATTATTCTAATTTTTACAATTTTCGAACTTTGATCAAGATATCTCGACATTTACCTGACCAAATTCGATAAACTTTTTTTTTCAAGTTCTACTACTTCTACAATTAAACTAAGAAAAAAGCTCATCGAATTTGGTCAGGTGGTCGTCGAGATATCTTCGATCAAAGTATTTTAAATTTAACGCCTATCAAATAGAAGCCATGTTGCAGATTGTTATAAAATTTTGATCAAAAATATCTACCTGACTAAATTCGGTGAGCTTTTTTTTTGAATTCTACAAATCTCTACAACTAAAAATAAAGAAATTTCATCGAATTTTGTCAAGTGGTTGTCAAGAAATTCTCGACTAAAAATTTGTAAATTTTGCAGATTGTTGTGATAGTTTGAACAAAGATATCTCGACATCCACCCGACCAAATCCAATGAACTTTTTTTCTTTGAATTCTATTGATTTCTACATTAAAAAAAAAAGCTCATAGAATTTAGTCATGTAGTTGTCGAGATATCCTCGACCAAAGATGTTGTAAGCTTAAATGTCGTGTTACAGATTGTTGTGAGACTTTGATGGAAGATATTTCTGATCAAATTCGGTGGTTTTTTTTTGTTTTTAAAAAAATTAAAATGATCGGCGTGGGTGTGGCATTATCAAAAAAAGGTGTGGAAATATCAATTTTCTTTTTTTTACTTTTAACTAATTGTTCCCAATACTAATATATTCAAATTAGATAAATTTTTTTATTTATAGAATTAAATAAAAAAATTTTATTACATTTAAATTAATAGTTTTTAAGCAATTATTAATTAAAGTTTAAATAAAAATTTTTAATTTTTTAAATTTTATAAAAATTTTTTTAATAATTTTTTATTTTAATTTCATGAATTTGTAGAAATAAAATAAAAAATTTATCAAATTGGAATATATAGATATTAGGATATATTAATTAAATATCATAAAAAAAGTTGTCGACAACTCTTTTTTTACGAATATCTAAACTTTGAACAAAGATTACTCAGCATTTTACATAACTAATTTAATTAAATTTTTTTATTTTATTTCTATAATTTTATAAAATTAAATCAATTAAATTTGTTGGATAAATGCTAAGTAATCGTTGTTAAAGGTTAGATATCTAAAAAAAAGTTGTAGCTAAATATTTTTTAATATTAATCAATATTTCTCAATATCTATCTATTTAAATTTGATAGAATTTTTTTTATTTTAATTTTACAATCTTGCTAGAATTAAAATAAAAAAAATTATTAAATTTGGATCAATAGTTGTTGAGAATTATTATTTAAAGTTTCAAAAAAAAATTTATCTAATTTTAAAATTTTTTGATATTTTAAAATTTTTTAAAAATTCTAATAAAGGTTATTTGATAACTACTAAAATTCAAAAACTTTTTTATTTTGATTTTACAAATATATAAAAACAAAATAATCAAATAGCTATTGAGAAATATTTGCTAGTAATAGTACACTCGATGTCTGTGTGTTAGCAAATTCTGAACTAGATCAGGCGTAACATAAAAGAGAAACAATTAAAACAATAGGTAATCGATGCTTATTGGCAAGATCAGGTGCAATATAAAAATCAGTTTTTTTATATTTAGTCCTTCGGACTATAAATAGTTTAAAATTTCCCAGTTACTAATAACTAATAACTAATAATAACCAATATTAATAACTAACAATTATATTTAATGGTTTACTATATGTAGCACGTTAAAATTTGTAAATAGTAATTTTTAAAAAATTCGATAATTTTATTATTAATCAAAAAATTCTATATTATACTAGAATATTTATTAGATCATTGTATATTAAAATTATTAAAATTTATAAATTTAAATAAATTTAACAAAATGCACTACTGGCAGCCTTTAAGCATAAATCTAGTAGATTACAACTTATTTATCTGTAATTATATTATATCGCTTAATTTTAATGATTACATTATTCTATCAAAAATTTCACTAATATGTATTCGATGGTTAGTTACATTTCAAATTGCTGGATTATCAAATCGGATGGTTTAGTACTGTAGGTATTGAATGGTGTGGCTGATTTGCTACTGTAGGTTTTGGTGTTACAAAAGGCCTTTCTTTCTCTGAGTGATCTCCATTCGAAGCGGAAGTTTTGCTCACTGGATACTTGTGATATGTTGTTTCAGAATTTGCATTGTCGTTTTGATGATGACCTCCTTCTTCAGAAGTTGCATTGTCGGAGCGATAATAATCTTCTTCTTCTATGTGATGATATGCCGACTTGGGATAAGGATTCGAAGTGGGATATGGATTCGAAGTGGGATATGGAGTGAGAATGTGAGCACCAGTGGGAGGGATCGGAGTGTGAGCACCGGTGTGAGCACCAGTGGGAGGGATCGAAGTGTGAGCACCAGTGGGTTGGATCGGAGGGTGGGCACTAATGTGAGCACCGGTGTGAGCACCAGTGGGAGGGATCGAAGTGTGAGCACCAGTGGGAGGGATCGGAGGGTGGGCACTAGTGTGAGCACCAGTGGGAGGGATCGAAGTGTGAGCACCAGTGGGAGGGATCGAAGTGTGAGCACCAGTTGGAGGGATCGGAGTGTGGGCACCAGTGTGAGCACCAGTGTGAACACCAGTGGGAGGGATCGGAGTGTGATAGTGCGAAGTGCGAACTACAGGTGGCTTCAAATAAATAGCTAAATCGAATACATTATGTACCAGAAGTACTGATTTGAAATAGCTTTTATCGAAATTATGTTTAAAATATCTTAAGTTGCACTTTAAAATAACTGAAGTTACCGCTTTAGATATACAAAATTGCTATTTCAGGTATTTGAAGTTGCTATTTTAAATATTTGAAGTTGCTATTTTCAGATATTTAAGTTGCTACTTTAAATATTTGAAGTTGTATTTCAGATATTTAATAAGGCGCCAATTAGATATTTGAAATTATTACTTTAAATATCTGAAGTCACTATTTTAGATAACTAAGGCTGTTATTTTAAATATGTTTTGAAAATTGCTACAGAAACAGTAAAATAGACATTCTAAGATAAAGAAAGTATTTGAATATTTTGAAATCAGCCAAAGGTGGAAAACTAATATTGAAATTTGTTACCAGTATAGGTATATTTAAAACCATTTGAATGGGTATTTGAAATAAGCTGAAGGTGTAAGTTCTGGCGGACAACTCGATGCTGGTGTTTGTTACTAAGAAACCATGTGTATAACTAAAGATGAAAGAAAGGCATTGTTAGCTGCAGAAAGTGGATATTGCGTCATCATGTTATACGTAGGTATTTCCAAATATTAAAAAGAAAGCATTTGAATGGTACTTGAAATCAGCTAAAAACGGAGATTATAATGCACTGTTAAATAGAATTTGCTACAAAAATGGCTTAGATATTTCTAAAAGTAAAATAAAGAATTTTGAGAGGTATTTAAAATCAACACAAAGTGAAAGTTCTAATTTAATATTAGATCTTGGAAACTAATATTAATATGGGAAAGGCGTACTAAAGATGAAATGGACACATTTGAATTGTATTTAAAGTCTTCAAAAAGCGGAAATTTTCAAGCACATATAGTGTTGAAATTGTTATCAAAATGACATAGGTGCTTTTAAGATGAATAAAAGACATTTTAAATAGCGTTTAAGGATCAGCTAAAGGTGAAAATATGAAAACATAATTCAATGTTGGAAATTATTACGAAAATGATATAGGTATTTCAAAAGAAAAAAAAGAAGGCATTTGAATGGTATTTAAGATCTGCTGGAGGTAGACATAATTAAATGTAGGAATTTGTTATCGAGCGGAACATCTCAAAACCAGGAAAAGTGAATGGTTGAAAAAGTCATCACGATCATTCTTTAATCAATTGATTTAGGTGCTTGAGAACGGCCTTAATGAGACGATTCAAACAGTATTAAAAATCTTAAACGTTAATAATTGGTTTTAAGGTATTTTTATTAAAAGTAAATATTCAAAAACATTATTTACTTATTTGTAGTATGTCAAACTTTGTAAAAATAATAATTTAAATTTTTATTAATAAATGCAAAAAAATTATTTCTAGATCATACTAGAATTTTTATAAAATTTTTGTATATTAAAATTATAAAAATTATAAATTTAAATAAATTTAATAAATACATTACTGTAGCCTTTAATATATTAACTTATTTTATCTGTAATTACTTATTTTTAATGATTACATTATCCTATTGAAAAGCTTCGCTATGAATTTATTGATAACTAAAATAATAAATATCAAAAGTTAAATGAATTTCAATGTACTAAATATGTAGATCTACATTTATTCTCAAATTCTTTGATATATATGTGGATTTTCTCACTTTAATAATTTCCTTATCCAATTTCGCCCTTCACGTAGTTTTTTGTGCTTTCTGTCCTTGTGCTACCGAAGGCTTTTGTGGTGAATTTTGTTTCTGTCCTTGTGCTACTGAAGGCTTTTGTGGTGAGTTTTGTTCCTGACCTTGTGCTACCGAAGGCTTTTGTGGTGAATTTTGTTCCTGACCTTGTGCTACCGAAGGCTTTTGTGGTGAATTTTGCATTTGTTGCGTTTCTTTAGGTTGCTGTCCTTGTGCTACCGAAGGCTTTTGTGTGAATTTTGCATTTGTTGCGTTTCTTTAGGTTGCTGTCCTTGTGCTACCGAAGGCTTTTGTGGTGAATTTTGCCCTTGTTGCGTTTCTTCTTTATTTTGCGGCTTTCCCGAAGCAGTAGTTTGGCTATTTGACAATTTTTTATAATATCCTTCTGAATTGGGAGAAGGATGTGAAGTGGGAGAAGGATGTGAAGCGGGAGAAGGATGTGAAGCGGGAGAAGGATGTGAAGTGGGAGAAGGATGTGAAGTGGGAGAATGATGTAAAGTGGGAGAATAATATAAAGTGGGAGAATGATGTAAAGTGGGAGAATGATGTAAAGTGGGAGAATGATGTAAAGTGGGAGAATGATGTGAAATGGGTTTTGAAGTGGGACATGTCGAAGTGGGTTTTGAAGTGTGTGATCGAGTTAGAGAGTGTGATCGAGTTAGAGAGTGTGATCGAGTTAGAGAGTGTGATCGAGTTAGCGAGTGTGATCGAGTTAGAGAGTGTGATCGAGTTAGCGAGTGTGATCGAGTTAGCGAGTGTGATCGAGTTAGAGAGTGTGATCGAGTTAGAGAGTGTGATCGAGTTAGAGAGTGTGATCGAGTTAGAGAGTGTGATCGAGTTAGAGTGTGTGTTCGAGTAGGTGGAGTAGTTGGAGTGCGTGTTCGAGTGGGCGGTGGAGGGGGTGTTCTAGTGGGTGGTGGTGGAGGGGGTGTTCGAATGGGTGGGGCTACTGGTGGAACCACCGGCGGTGCTGGTGGTGTGGCAACTGGCGGGGATGCTGGTGTGGCAACTGGTGGAACTACTGGCGGTGCTGGTGGTGTGGCAACTGGTGGAACTACCGGTGGTGCTGGTGGTGTGGCAACTGGTGGGGCTACTGGCGGTGCTGGTGGTTGTGGTGTACAACCTTCGCCGTTAATTATAGCAATTGGAGCACTAGATGTAATACTTGAACTTCCTGAATTACTTTTACCATTAATGACAAGATACGTGCCAGTAGCTGGACCTTGACCACTAAGTCGTTCAGGAGAATTATCGCAGGTAAAGTTATTATTATATAAGTCTTGATCACAGGTTTGATATTTAAACCCATCATTATTGCAATCCCAGGTCAATCCTTCGATCTTAACTACCCATGGCTTAGTTCCCCATTCTCCAATTTCACATGTATCTAATTTATCAATTCTTTTATAAAGAAGACCTCTATTTTTATAACTTAATGAATTTGATTTTTTATTATCAGAAGGATAACCATTACAATCACTATTCTTAGCGTATTCCGTATGGAGATAAGAGGTGAGATTAAAAACGACATTTTTGCACCCGTTTTGAATAGTCCAATCGTAAGTCCAAGTTTCTGGGCTCTGAAATCCCCATTGGTACGTACCCGTAATCCATACCGCACCTTGGGAGTCCTGATAGAATGAGATATCACCCTTAATATCTCTATTATGGACTGCCGAAAGGAGAACATTTGTGCAAATATCACCTCTTTTGAAGTTATTTGAATAAGTAGCAGTCTCCGATAAGGAGACCATTAAAACAATTAAAACGATCAAAGAGTTAAACATTTTTAAAAGCATTATCAATGGTTTAGACATGAATTCTCAAATATTAGAGAAATATTTGATAAGCAAGGAATAAAAAAAATTATTCCTAAGAGAAAATGTCATTATAGAAAAAGCATCCTTATATACTTATTTCCGATATTGTTTTTAATATTAAATTCCCGTAAATATCAAAAGGAAATTCCGATGTTTATTAAAGCCAACGACACAATGTAATCAACACTATCAATGAAAATATTAATATAGAATAATTATTCGTAATATATTTGCTTGGCGTCAAATCAATATCTATGTTAGATTAAAAACAATAATAATGCTACCTTTACACTAACATAGTTTTTCCATAACTCTAATGAAACATTCCTAGCACTAAAATTTGATCTGACAAAATTTTATTTGACGTACATACGCACAGCATAAATCACAAAGCTTTCGCTCGTGCATGTTCATATTAATATATTCGAGTAACACGACATGACGTAAACCACCAATGATAACATTGATTTCTAGGGTTTCCTCTTGTTTCCTTTTTATATAGTTTGTAATACACCCTAACATTTCTTTTATTTATATTGCTTTATCTATATTAGCATATATATTTCTATATTAGTATATATATGTCGTACGTACCTAAAGTAGCACCCTGCTCTAGGTATAGTATCATCATCTGAAGTCTACTTTGCCACCCACTCTAGATATCTGAAGTATCTAAATAAATAGCTACTTTGAATTCTTTACTATACCTGAAGAACTCTTGTTGCTACATTAGATATCTGAAATTACTATTTTAAATATCTTTAAAGTTGTTACTTCAGATATTTCAAATATCTGAAGTTGCAACTAAAGTAGCAATTTTAAACATTTATAGTATCATCTTCAAATATCTAAAATTGTTATTTCGGATAGTTTACCGACAATTACTCGACAAACACTTCCCCGTCAAGTATTTTCTGACAAATATTTCCCCGCCATAACCATTTTCCTGATAACATTCTCTCGACAACCATTTCCCCGACATGACCATTTCCCAACATGACGTGATTGTTGGGGAAATGGTCATGCCGGGAAATGATGGTTGTCGGGAAAATGGTTATGGCGGGTAGGGATTGTACCCGGGTAGAAATTGCTATTATGTGACATAGTAATTTATCCGGATAACCCGGTAATTTAATAATACCCAATGGAGGTTTTCCCAATGGGTACAATCTCTATGGCGGAGAAATATTTGTCGAGAAAATAGTTGTCGGGTAAAATAATAGACAATCAATAATCTTTTAATTACATCGTTTACAAAAATTTGATCAATTAAAAATTTTGGTAGGTCAATGATGTTCGTGCTTTACAAACAAAACATGATTTACAACACGAAACTAGACTTTTTCGGATTACCATTGTATTACAAATTTATAACCAATTCCAAAAAGTCGAGACAAATCCAAATCAGCGGCACCAAAACAATGCGATTTTTTTGACGGTTTAAGACCAAATAACAAAAGATTCTATATTTTGACCAGCTCATCTATTTGTCCCTCCTTAAAGACAGTGTTTTTATTTGCCTTGTTATTATAGAAAAAGAAATTTATTTATTAGGCTACGCAAAGTTAATTTTTCGTTTTGCATAACCCGCCAGCCCAATTTTTCAAAAAAAAATATTTTTTAAAGTTCCAATTGCTCCAATTATTCCATTTTTGCTATTTAAGTTTTTCCCGTAAATTTACCCGACATCACCCGATAGTGAACTTAATGTCCGTAATAACCCGACAGGCCTGTTAAAAAAAAAGGAAACAAGAGGAAACCCTAGAAATCAATGTTATCATTGGTGGTTTACGTCATGTCGTGTTA
>CAJVPY010005196.1:0-11724 GCA_910591965.1 Dentiscutata erythropus
TATAACTTAGAGACTTAGACATTTAAAAATTTTTAGACTTAGACACTTAGAAAAACTTTCGAACTATTTAACACTCTCGAAACTCAATAATTGATAATTTCAAACTTAGATTTTAATAACAAAATTTGAAGTTTTAGATTTGGAATTATTACCTAAAACTTTAAAATCAACGAAACCAACAAACTGCAATACTCAGCCCAATACTTACATAGACATGCATAATTTTTCTAAAGAAAATTTGAAAAGAAAATTAATATGTGATTGTACTTCTATTAACATTCATAAAGAATGATATTAAAATTTTTAGTATCATTTGAATTATGGATTAACAGTCATGGCAGAGGGTTACCATTTGCAGACCCAGATTCGAGACTAGCTAAGGGAGCTACCTGCTAGGTACCAAGTTCAGTGTGGCCCTTAGTTGAAGTATTCGAATGATTGATTTTTTTTTATTATTAGTGTTATTATTATCAAAAATTTTTTTTTTATTTAACGAAAAAAAAAAGAAAATAACATAAAATATACATATAAAAGAGAAAAATAGAAGAAAGAAAAATATAGAAAAACAAATATATTTTAAATATCAAATTCTGCATCTAAATTTATTGTAACACTATCTATATGCCTCTCCAACTCAGCAACCTGAACTCGCAACTGATTTCGCTCCTGCACAACCCTCCAATGCTCCTCATCTCTTCTCCAATTTTCCTCTACTAACTCCGCCTCCCAAAATCGAATTTTTTCCAACTCCGCTTCTAACACAACGATTTGTCTTCTTAAGGATCTCACCTCACGCAACAACCTAAAAATAGATTAACAACGTTAATATTTCATCTAAAACAATTATAAAAAAAAAAATTGATGAATATTTACCTTCTGTTCTGATCTTGAACTTCGATGAGAGCCCCATAGAGAGCCTCATTGCCACTGCGTCTGGCATGTTGGATAGCATGAGAGATACGAACTCGAGGCATTTTATTTTGTTATTTTTATTTTTATTATTTTATTATTTTATTATTATTATTATTATTATTATTATTATTGTTATTGTTGTTGTTGTTAACAAAGGGAGAAAGAAAAGAAAATTTCTTAAAATCAGAAAATTATATCATGTACGTCTTATTAACTATAATAGACGAAACATGTTTAAAACCTGATGATCTTATTGGTTAGAAACAACAAAACAATTTATTACTAGTTTTATTATTTTATTAGTATTGTAATTTAAAGCAAAATGAAAAAGAGCAAAATTTTATTATCTAATTATTCATTGATATTTACAAAAGAAAAATTCTAAGAAAATGGAAAAAGATGATAAAAAGAGCAACTATCCTATATACAAAAACACCCCACCCTCTTCTCCTTCTTGCATTTTCTTCTTCTTTGATTCTCCTTCTTTCATTATCTTCTCTTTCTTCTTCAAGCCGACGAAGTAAATTTCAAAGAGCAGCATCTCAATGTTCAAACCAAGATTGATACCTATCTCACTCTTCTATAAGAGCCTCATGTTCTTGTTCTCGAAGAACAAATTGTTGTAAATTGTCAAGAGCCATATAATTGAACTCTTCAATAGTTGCAGCCTGGTTGTTTATTTGTTGCTGCAACTATCTAAACAATATTACAATTAATAGATAATTAGTTATTTAGTTATTTTTTATTTTATTTCTTTTACTACATATATACTTACAGGACATTATTATTATCACTATTGTTATAATTAATATTATTATTATTATTATAATAATAAGTAGTGTTATTATCATTATTATCACTGCTACTATCGAATTCATGTTGGGAAAAATGCTGAAACATGTTTGTAGAGATTAATTAAAAATATATATAAACAGTATAGACGATACAGAATATAGCCTATTTATATAGATTATCAAATACATAAACAACCCAAACAAGTTTATTAAAACTCAATAGACAAAGACTTGGAATTTTATCAGCTTAGAATATTTTTATTAAACTTTTATTTTATTTTTTTTATTAGAATAGTTATATCAAATAATTTTATTAGACTTAGAAATTAAAAACTGAAAAATTTATTAAGAAAAAAGAAAGAAAAGTAAAACATAGAACAAAGAAGAACCAGAACAACTACCAACTTGACCAAACTAAAACTCAGACTACCCTCCACCATATACTGCAATGCCTCAATCTCTAACTCCAAATCCCCTATTACCATCTCCAAATCTATCACCCACACCCGAAGCCTATTTCTTTCCTCTTGCAGCCTTGCTATCTGCATTTCATGCTAGTAATTAAGCCGCACCAGCTCTGCCGGATCATGCTCTTGAACCTGAGCTTGTAGATTTGCAACCTGGTTTTGCAAACCCCGGACAATGGACGGAACAGATTGGCTACAAGCAATACGTAGCATCTAGTTAATAACAGAAAAAGTTAGAAAAAGGACGCTTTTTCTAAGATAGATACACTTAAAAAGACAGAAGTATAGAAAAAGAAAAAAAAAGAAGAAAAGACAAAGGAAAAAGTATCCACCAAGGCCATACAATCAATCATGCAAGTTATGAAGAAAATCAATCGTCTAAGTACAAAGGAAAGTTAGCTCACTTAGATATGGAAGGCCGGCGATTGCCCCAAAGGAATAAAGCCAACGAAGTTTAGCACATAGCCTGAAAAGTATACCTACTTTTTGGCAAAAGACAAAAGCAAAGACCAGGAAGACAAGTAAATTTAACAAGAAACTACTACTAAAAGAAAAAGAAAAGAATATTAGACAAGAAAGTTTTTAAAAGAAAGAACTATAGAAAAGAAAATAGAAAAAATCGTACAAGAAAAAAAAGATTTGTGTGTAAATTTTGAGAAACAAAACACACAGAAAACACAAATATAAATAGAAGTGGAAACAATAAAGATAATTTTTCCAGGACAAAGAAAATTATCGCATGGCCGAAACAAAGAAAATTACAAACAATAATGATGCAATTTACAAATTTAGACAAAGATAAACAAATTAAAAATAGAAGCTAATTTTAGATATACAAAAATAGAAGTTTGGTGGACCTCACAGAATTTAAGGGGGGAATAGACAAAGAAAATGCTTAAACACATACTAGGCCAAGAAGTATACCAAGTATTGCCAAATAATACCAAATTGAAATTTTTGCATATGGTTGTTCTAAAAAGTAAAACCATATAGTAGATAAAGAAAAGTATAAGCAAAAATAGAATTTTTGCATGTAGTAATAACAAAGAGGATTATAATAAAACTTATAGTACAACAAGTTTAGATTTTACGGAGTAAAATCTTAAGGGGAGGAAAATGTTACAAAGCAGATTATAACACAATGTAATATTAGCATAGCATAGTGTAGATTATAGTTCATTATTTGTATATACAGTATTAGTTATATTTATTTAGTATTAGTTATTATTATAGTTATATTTATTAGTATAGTATTAGTTATTATCTTTATTATTGTATTAGTTATAGAAATATTATTAGCTAGTTAACTGAGACACAGTAATGCCGCACGAGTACCTGCCAGTATCTTCATACAAGTACCTCTCAGTACCTCTCAGTACTTTTACACGAGTACCTCTCAGTACCTCTACACGAGTACCTTTCAGTACCTCCACACGAGTACCTCTCAGTACCTCTATATGAGTACCTTTTAATACCTCTGTATAAGTATCTTTTAGTACCTCTACATGGTTTAGCAGTTATACTGTTATATCTCTTATGTGTAAAAAAGTTATAAAAAGAGAGCCTTTGCCCCTTCAGAGTTAATTAGAGTTAGAGAGAATTCTCTACCCTCTCATAGTATCTAGCCTTATCTTCTTATTATTCTTGTTTTTGTATAAAGTGATATACTCCCTCTAGAGTAATTCTAGTAGGTGAGGTTATCTTCCTTGACCTATTATAAATAAAGTATTAACTCATATACTGCCTCTATATCGAACCATTTGCCTCTTGCTAGTGGAAGTAGTACATATTTCACTTCCACCCTGTGTATACTCCAATAGCAGGGTCTCTGCACCGGGTGACCTTGTTACCTTGCTACGTGTTGACCAAGAAGACTGTAGCATTATAACACTATATCTAATGGAAGGGCATAGCAGAACCTTCTAATTCTTTCCATGTTTTACACATTTTTAGATTAGGTATTCAGAAATGTTTTTACCCCCTGCCCTTGATAGGTTTACATAACCCCAATACCTATATTCAAACTTCCTTTTTCTCTAGATTCTTTATTGATTTATTCCTTATTTCCAGCCAGCAATCCAGAAAGGTTGGTTTGTCTAGGCTTTAGATACCTTATAGTTTCTCTCTTTTTGGTATATACTTCTGAAGCATATGTCCTTTTTCTCTAGTATGTTTTATCTGGTGGTTTAGCTGGTATGTCCTCCTATTTAAAGACCTGATTACTTAGTTTTTCGATCTCAGTTTTTAGTTTTAAATTTAGTTTTTCTATAGTACTATTAAAAATCATGCTACCTCCCAACTTGGGACTTCCCAAATGAGTTTTTGGTTATACTAGTTCCTCAAATTTATTGTGCCAAAGCTTTTATTTCTAGATATGTGACTGAAGTTACAGATTTAGTTCTAGATTCAACTGATAAACATAGCCATTAACCAAATACAAGCCTATTTTCCAAATATTGTTGTCTGTAGAATTTGAACTTTAAACCTGCTATTTGAAAAAAGTAATGACTAGACCACTACATTAAGTTGCCACATCTTATTATTAAATTTTTAAAAATTTTTAAAGCTTTTTTTGTAATTTTTTTTTTTATAGTTAGATTAAAGTTAGTAGATAGTTTTATTAATAAAAGAGTATATATGAGTTTTAGTATATACAGTATTATGAGTTTAAATAGAGATCTCAAAATTTAAGCATTAGCTATTTTTAGCATCAGCTATAACAATAATTTTGTGCAGATACACCTCTTAATAATTTGTATAATATATAGAAGTAAGTTAATAAAAATCAAGCAAATTTTTTATAATAAAATTTTTTTATAAATTTAAACAAGAATAACTTAACAAAAACTTGACCAAATTTAATAAAAAAATTTTTAAATAATTTTTACAAACTTGTAGAATTAATTTAAAAAAATTTTTATTAAATTTGATCAAGTTTTTGTTTAGTTATTATTGTTTAAAATTTTAAAAAAAACTTACTAAAAAATATTTGCTTGATTTTTATTGACTTAATCTCATATACTAAAAACAGAATTTGTTAAAAGTTTAAAGCTCAAATATTAAATATAAATTGTTTAACTTTTTTATATAATATATATTTTTTAAAAATGTGGTGACTTAGTGTAGTAGTTTAGTTATCACTCTCTCCAAATGGCAGGTTTAGAGTTTGAATCTTACAGATAATGATATTTAAAAAATGAGCTTGTATTTCAGTTGACAGCTATGCCTATCAGTTGGATTTAAATTTAAATTTGTAACTTCAGCCATACTATCTAATAATAGAAGCTTTGGCACAATAAATTTAAGGAGCTAATATAACCAAAAACCTATTTAGAAAGTTCTGAATTTGAAGATAACAGTAATCTTTAATAGTACTATAGAAGGGTTAAATTTAAACTAGGCCTGAGATTAAAAAACCAAGTAATCAGGTTCTAAAATAGCAGAAGACATATTAGCTAAACTACTGGGTTGTCATACTAGAGAAAAAGGATATACACTTCAAAAGTATAAACCAAGAGGAGGAGGATGACTATAAGGCACCTAAAGCCTAAACAGACCAATCCTTCCAGATTACTAGCTAGAAGTAAGAGAGGGACCAATAAAGAATTCAGATAAAAAGACAGTTCTAAGTATAGATACTAAAGTTGTTAGAAACTAAATAAGAGCAAGAATAAGTAATTAGTAACTAATTAGAAAGTTGTAGCTTGAAATATAGATTGGATTACAGCAGCATTCTAAAGAACAGCTTAAAATATGAACTTAGTAATAGTAGCACAACAGGTACTAATTAAAAAAGAAGTTACCAAACATGAAAATAAATACATATATGAGTTATATAGAGAAAGGTCAGTAGAAATGGGACAAATTTATCTAATAAATTTGTCTTATTTCTACTGACTTCTCCTTATATACTGCTCTGTTGAGCTTACTCTCAAGGATAGTTAAGTGTCTTAAGTTGGCTAATAATATAGTAGTATTGCAAAACCTACAACCTGAATAGTAAGTTACACCTGCTTTAAATAAGCATTAGGCTGAATATGTTAAGGCCAAAAGGTTTAAATGAATAATTATATTGTTGAGTTACAGGTATAGCAAATAGTGTAGAACCCCTAGCATAGCACTAATGCTTTGGGCAAATTACTATTACAATACTACAGCCTTCTTGGTTATCACGTAGCAAGGTAACAAGGTTACCTAGTACAGGGACCCTGCTATTGGGATGTACACAGGGTGAAAGTAAAATATAAACTACTTCCACTAGCAGGAGGCAAATGGTCTGACATGAAGACAGTATATATATTAGTACTTTATTTATTATAGATCAAGGAGGATAACCTCACCTACTAGAATTACTCTAGAGAGAGTATATCACTTTATACAAGGACAAGAATAATAAGAAGGTAAGGCTAGATACTATGAGAGGGTAGAGAAGGCTAACTAGCTCTAATTTGAGTAGAAAGGCAAAGGCTCCCTTTTTATAACTTTTCCTTACATAAAAGATATAATAGTATAACTGCCAAACCATGTAAAAGTACTAAGAGGTATTTGTATAGAGGTACTAAGAGGTACTCATATAGAGGTACTGAGAGGTACTTGTGTAGAGGTACTGAGAGATACTCGTGTAAAGGTACTAAGAGGTACTTATGTGGAGGTATTGAGAAATACTTGTATAGAGGTACTAACAGGTACTTGTGTGAAGGTACTAAGAGGTACTTGTGCAGTATTACTGTGCCTTAATTCTCTAGCCAATAATGTCTCTAAAACTACTATAATAAATATTGACATATAAAATATAATAATAACTAATACTAATAAATACTAAATAAATATAACTAATATATAATAATAATACAATAAATGAAATATATAATCAAAAATAAACTTTTTTCGATGATCACTTAAACCAAAAATTCCCACTAACAGAAAAACCAAATTTTTGTTGGAGAGTCGTGGCCAATGTAGTGGTTTGTTTAGAGGTTAACGTTTACTCTGTGGGACTTCTCTAAAAGACATTTGGTATGCAAACCAGAAGCATTACTATACAAGTTAACTAGCAAGGTAACAATAAACTCAGAGGTGGCGTCTTTGTATATAAAATCTTGGTGGAGTGTGGAAAAGCCCAACTTCATCAATGAAACTACTCGACTGTTAACAAAAAACACAGAGGATACAACAAAACTTTAGTTTTTCCAAGCCGCACTCTTTTACTTGGTCAAGTAGTTCTCCTCTTTACTTTTTCTTGCTTTCCTATTGGTCTTCCAAATTTTTTTCAAAAAAGTGAAAGATTTGGCTTACCCCCTCCAAAAGATCGACATTGTTTACTTTTCAAATTCAGACAACCTAATGAATTGCAATCATGTGTTTTACGGATACAGCACATTAGAATTGGCTCCAGCACAAAACCCTAATAATGGCAGCAGGTAGCTTGAAATACAGGTCTACGGACAGCAGCAATACCTGGCTTGAGATACGAATTAGGATAGGCACAATGTAGTTATTTGGAGTCAGTCAGAAGATCGGAAAGAAAAATCGAATGTTAAGGCAAAGCTTTACAATAGAGATATACAAATGTTGCATTTGTTATATAATTTTTATACTTATCTGTATGGGTTATAATAGTATATTTTCTTTTTCTTTCTTTGGGTGTGTCCATTAGGACTATCCTATTTTTTTTTTTGCTTTTTTCATTTTTTTTCTATTATGTTAGAATTTTGTTTAGAATTTATTTTTTTTTGGTTATGTCTTTTTTTCTCTGTTTTTTTTTTTTCTTTTCCTAGATATAGTTTTTTCTTTCGTAAATGTGGCATATTTGTTTTTTCTTATAGAAAAGTAAGAGATTAACTATTCTGCCCAAACCTAGGTGGAAAAAGTTTTAAAGAAAGAATAGGTAGTCTTGATGAGCTAGCAGAAACCTTCTGGTGAAGTTTTATTTTCTTCAAGTGCAGGAGTAAATATTATGGAGAAGAATTCTGCTTATAGCAGATCGCATATGAGTAATTTGGACTTCAGTTACAAAGAGCCGGGTGAGCTAATACTTGCAATTTAGATATCGTAAAGACCTAATCTTATAGTCTTGTTTTTTGAAAATTTGTAATATTTCTCAGTATAATATTCCAAGCCTAATAAAGTAAAGGCAAGATTGCCGAATTTTTTTAAAAAAAAAAAAAATGAAATATATAATTTATACTATGCTATCCTAATATTACATTGTATTATAACCTGCTTTGTAACATTTTCCTCCTCTTAAGATTTTACTCTGTAAAATCTAAAACTTCTGAACTTGGCTTTTACTAAAAAGTAAAAGTATATCAAAACTGGTTTCATTAAATTATTAAAGTTACAGTGCACAATACTTAAAGACTAAAATAAATTTAATAATTTTTAAAAACTAATAACTTATAATAGAAAAATCATACAAAAAAAAAAAAAGCCGTCAAATTGTAGCTAATTCTATTTACTACAACTTACTGGCCTTTTTTTTAAAAAAAAACTTATTTATTTATGATTTATAACTGTTTAAAAAATCCACTTCATATATGCTTAATGACTAGAGCTGCAGACATTAGAATATCAATTAATATTTACTATGACGTTTGACATGACGTATGTGACATGATGTTTACTATGTTTATATATAAATTTTATACGACGTAAGGAGTGATGTACTACCTTGGACCTCTAAATGTTTGCAGCTCTATTAATGACAAATGGGACAAAAAACGTGACTTGGATCGGCCAATTAAATTTAATGTTACTCATACTCACAATTTTATTGGTCGATCACAAGTCACGTGTATACTTACAAGGATCATAAATTTCATATGATAACTGAATGTTCTTGCAAAATTTTTATACTTATTCGAGAAAATAGTGTGAAAAAAGTCTTTTAATATTAAAGGGCACATTAAATTATTCTCATGCCCCAACAACTTACCTGAGAAGAAAATGTGGGGCACGGATTTAAGAATTTAAAGTTGGGGCGTCCGGGATCTGAATTCTTTTCGATTTTTTTTTTTTTTTTTTGTCCTGTTAAGTTTTTGTTTTCGGGTACCTTACATCAGAAAATTCGAGTACTTCTCATCAGAAATTATATGTAAAAAAAATTTTTTTCCTTATTTTTTTTTCATTATTTGAAAAAACTAATCCGACCTTGTGAAAACAGTCACTAAAGTATGCCAAAGCTAAAGAATTACAAAACGATTTGGATGCTTCAAGAATATAACAATGAAAGGAGAGAGCAAGCCAAAAAAAGATGAAAAGAAGTTTTGGATATTCGAAGGGACAATTTTGCTGAAGACGACGTCTGGGCGGAGGATTTTTTTGCTAAAGATATCCGTGAAGATGTCTTTGCTGTAGATGTCTTTAGCAAGGACATATTTGCTAAAAGTAATGAATTTGATGAAGAAAGTGGAAAAGAACTTGATGAAGAAGCAATGATGACCCCAACAATCATATGGGAGAAAGATAAAAAGGAAAATGCAAGGATAATTAAAAGATTACCGAAATCAACGTATTATCGTAAGTTCGGTGCTTCCGGTACGCTTGCAAACGCTGCCAAGGGAACCTGTCAAATTACTGACTTTTTTAGGATTGCGAGGTTGGTGTCTTTGGTTTTTGCGTAATTAGTATATGTAAAAGGTTCTAATTATTGTTATTATCATTAAGCGAGTTGCCCAGAAGGCTTTTAATACCTTCCACGTTTCCTATGTTTCCTATGACTTCCTGGGCAAGTGAGTTTTTCAGCAGGGCTACGCCCTTGGTGTCTCTTTCGAATGAGAATGTGAATGATGAATTTACGCTTCATGAAAGAATCGAACAACTTAAGAAAGACCTTACAAAAATTTAACAGCTATTGAATATAATGAACGACAAGCGGTCTATGAATATTTGGTGCGATTAGATGGCGGTGATGGCAAGATGAAAGCAAGTAATGAAGCTGCGTGTGTTGTCTGTATTTCTCCAAAACAATATACATCCCAGAGAATTCGCTTTTTGGCAGAATTTTATTTACACCATAAATCATTTCCAATTACACAACGTGGTCGACACCAAAAACACCATCGACTCATTGATGATGAAGACATTGCTTTGCAGTGTAAAGAATGGATACATAAGGAATCAGAAGCAAATGGAATTAGTCCAACTGGTTTTATACAGTATGTAAACGATTATATTTTACCAGAGTGTATAGGAGGGTTTCAAAAAAAAATTTGGTTGCGAACAGCGGAAAGGTGGTTGGATATTTTAGGATGTAAATGTAGGGAATATAAAAAGGGGATGTATTTTGATGGACATGAGCGAGAGGACATTGTAGTGTGTTTTTAGATAGGTTAAGAACATTAGAGTAGAGAATGGCAACATATGAGGAAGAATCAATGATAAAAGTTCCACCAGTACTTAATGAAGAGGAACAAGAGTTAATTTTTGTAACCCACGATGAATGTATATTTTATTCAAACGATAGAAAAAAAAGAATTTGGGTACATGATGGTGAGATGCCTTTACGAAAAAAGAGAAATGGAAGGTCAATAATGGTAAGCGAATTTCTAACAGAAGAATGTGGTCGGTTGAAATTGACTGATAAGGAGATAGAAATGTACCCAGATGTTCCTGCAGAGGCTCATTGTTATTTCATGCCTGGTAAAAACCAAGAAAGCTATTGGACGGTTGACCATTTATAAGACCAAATAAGGAATAAAGTAATCCCTATATTTGAAGTGAAGTTTCCCAATACGACTGCCGTCTTTGCCTTTGATAACAGCACCAACCATGCGGCATATGCAAAGGATGCCTTTATCACATCAAGAATGAATTTAGAACCTGGGGGGAACCAACCAGTAATGTGATCAACAACTTTTTTTGATTCCGATGGAAATAAAAAAATACAGCAAATGGTTTTTGGAGAAAATTATGAGGATCCGACTATGAGAGGAAAGCCGAAAGGGTTAAGATTAATATTGAAAGAAAGGAGACTTTGGAGAAAAGAATTACATTTAGAATGCAAGGTGTGTAAGAATAAAAAATTGGCAAATGATCCTCTACGTGTAAATTATTGTGCAAGAAAGATTATGGCTTCTTAACCGGACTTTCTTGCACAAAAGTCAGCTGTTGTAGAATTAATAGAGAGCGCTGGCCATTTGTGTGTTTTTTATCCAAAATATCACTGTGAACTTAATTTCATTGAAATGCAGCCAAATTCTATACAAGAAACCACTGTGATTACTCATGGGCCGGTTTACAAAAAACTGTTCTACAGGCACTTGACTCCATTGACATTATTACAATCAGGAGATTTGCTAGAAAGTCCTGGCGATATATGGACTTGTATCGTGAAGGACTAACAGAAAAATTGGCCGAATATGCGTATAGGAAGTTTAGGTCGCATCGAAGAGTTCCCCGGAGTGAATTGGCATCTTTTATGCAAGAGAATATCGATCGTATCGATTCATAAAGACTTTTTCTTTTTTTTTTAAAAAAAAAAAAATTTGTTCTAAACAGTATATGCCACTCTACTCTTTTCTAGATCTCAGTAAATACCAACAGAATATTGG